>CM067316.1:48093208-48403482 GCA_034231615.1 Meghimatium bilineatum
TCTATCTATCTATCTATCTATATATCTATATATATATATATATATATCCATCCATCTATCTATCTATCTATCCATCTATCTAATCTATCTATCCATCTATCCATATATCCATCTATCCATCTATCCATCTATCCATCTATCCATCTATCCATCTATCCATCTATCTATCTATCTATCTATCTATCTTTCTCTCTCTGAAAACCAACATGAAAGTTCGTGTGGTGTCCATCGGAACCGTGAAGTACGTTGTGCTGCAAATTTCAAAGTGAAGCTGCATTAATTTGTGCCCTCAATTATCGAGCGAAACAAATCCATTTTCGGCATGCTTTTGATTCGGGTTAGTTTCCCTAACTTTTGAAAGTCTTTCTATCTATCGCCGGGCGATAGATATGTATCGACTCTACGCCGTTATGGTTTATCAGCCACTTTGCCCTTCGACTTTAGAGACCAAAATATGACCCTGGGTGGCATTCTCCGAGGAGACGGCAATCATGACTTGGGCTTGAATCGACTACGTTTATCTCGCACGAGGTGTACCCACTACCAGTTACCTTTTCCAACCTAATTAGACGAATTTTTGCATGTGTACATCGGGTATTGAAGATTTTCTCATCCGGGGATGAGTGTTTACAGGAAACACTCTACAAGTATAGATGGACATAGATTCGTTCGCACTCTTAGCCGAGGTATCATTCACCTACCCCCTCTTCCAAGTCTGAGTTTCTACACATTTCTAGGAGCTACGGGGGAGGAGGTACATTTGATGGACTCTTTTCAATGAGACATTCTTCTTCTAGTTAACTAGAAGTTTGTTCTCAAGCAGAACAATACTTCAGTTACTTCTTCTTCTGTGTTCGTTCTCAAACTCCTGCAGATTAGCAGGATGTAGTCCGGAGAACTATGATTGCAAGAAAGAAGAAAATCGATGGGAGAATTATAAAGATTGATGTAATATATACATAACAGTTAAAAAGACTCTGGTTGATCCATAAGTGTTCAGTCCCTCTCAACCAATCGTCGAGACTATACCACACATAGAAACTACATGAGTAACCTCAGGCGATATTTTCGAGAGTTCTCCGAAAAAATGCACCTGCAAACAACACATGTGAGGTTGCTATCGAGACCGTGACCTCTTGAATACAAAGTACGATGGTTTATCCGTGACCTTCGCCGATAGAAGACCTCTGTACTGAATTAATTAGGACCTTATTCGTCACATTTTGATTATTGTCGTGTTTTCGTTATTCACTAATTATATACTTGGGGTCGCTGCCAAAAACAGAGAGGTATGTAGGTAGGCAGGTAGGTAGGTAGGTAGTTAAGTAGGTAGGTAGGTAGGTAAGTAAGTAGGTAGGTAGGTAGCTAGGTAGGTAGGTAAGTAAGTTGGTAGGTATTATGTAGGTGTGTAGGTAAGTAGGTAGGTAGGGTAGGTAGGCAGGTAGGTAAGTAAGTAGGTAGGTAGGTAAGTAAGTAGGCTTGGTAGTTAGTTCGGTAGGTAAGTAAGTAGATAGGTAGGCAGGCAGGCAGGTAGGTAGGTAGGTAGGTAGGTAGGTAGGTAGGTAGGTAGGTAGGTAGGTAGGTAGGTAGGTAATCGAAATTCAGGGGGGGGATATGCATACAAGAACTCCAACTCTTAAATTTTAATACATTTCTAATATTTACTACCAATGCACAAATGACCAAGTCATATAATTCCATGGCCAGTGACATTTTAACCATGCTAAAATGTGTGAGTTCTCATTTGACTGTGCTTTAGCTTCGAATAGGACATGCAAGGATCAATAGCCATTTAAACCGCATCAAACACCAGCAACTACCCACTTGTAGACATTGCTCTAATCCCAATGAATATCTCCTTATTGACACCCCCTTACCTTTCAACTGGCAGGAAGAAATTTCTACAGACACCCTTAACAGTCACTAACGTACTGTATGGATCACTAAGTCAACTTCAAAAGACATGCACTTTTTAAGAATGGCATTTTGCTGACAAGAGTAGGATTACTCATCAACATGTGGATATCGACAACAAAAACGACGACTACATTAGGCACCCCGCGTGTGTTTGAACCGATATTTGGCAGTAAATGCCTATGAGAAGAATCAAAATCAACAATCATGCCTGATGTAGTCGATTATTACCATGCATTGTCTGGGTGAGCGTTGTATTTACAAAGTATATACATAGTGACTAAAGAAATTCAAGGAAATAATCAAAACAATCACATTTGAAGGTTTGGTTTTATTCTGCTCGTATGTCTTTACAGCCGATGTCAAATTCGAAACTCATCATTATCGTGGCTTTGTGTAGGAATGTTCCAAATTCTCTTTTAAAAAATCATGTTCTAGAAACTGTGTAAATTTTCAGAAAATTTAGTTATCTCCCTTTGATTTAGGTTAATGATGTTGCTAACGACGCCTCGTTGTATGGAAATAATATCATGCTGGTTTCTATGGTTTTAAGGAGCACGGACAAACATGTTGTCGGCTAACACACAAATACAATGTGCACTAAAAATATGTAATATTATTATAAAACATAAATAGATCTGTAATTGTGCACAGTTACACTGCGACACTCGTTATAGTTTTTAGATATTGTAATGAAATGTTTGCTAACAAGCCACGACTTGTGTAACTCTAGGATTCGATGTATGGTTTGTTTCTAATCTTAAATAAAGATACCAAAATTAACCACTGAATTGCATGAATTTTTGTATAAATATTATATATATGAAACAGCATTAAGTTAATGAGAAAAATTGTCTGCTGAAGGATTAATAACAGAAACATGCCAAAAAGTCATGAAGACTTCACAATGTTATGTTTATCCGTAGATATGATTACCTTAAGGAGAGAGTTTCACCAGTAATTGTTTTTTAACTGTTTTTCTGCAGTAAATTACACTATTTGACGTTTTTGTGATACATTGCTAAGGTAGTGAGTTTTTACGAACATTTTGGATAGGTTGATAGTAATAAAAACCATGTTTAGAGTTCCTAAGGGCTTTGAACATCACAAACTACTTCTTTGTCTACGGGCTTGTGTGTACACGGGAGTAATATGATAATATCTTAGCATTACCGGGTATAGTCCGTTCCTATAATTAAATATAGAACGAAACCACGGCATATTCTTTTTTTCTATTTTGTATTTTTGCTGATGACTTCTATATTTGTACGTGACATGCTTTTGTATAGATCGTTGTTCTATCATTTTGTAGGTAAATAAATAATGTGTAAACAGTCAATTCTTCACCATTGTCATACTTCGATATCTAGTAATCCAGCATAGTATCCATTGTGTTCTCTTTCCTGTAACCTTTTCCTCAACAATTCATCTTCTATGTTCAGATCTCTGTAGACGTCTGCGTTAGTTTGTCTTTCTGTCCATGATAGATTCTTAGGACATATATATCAAATTTCAATCAAAACATAAATCTGGAGCCAAGTGAAATCAAAGGAACTGCCAATTTTCTTTTTTAATTATTCTGTATATTTTACCATTGATTAATTTAATTTACTGTGTTTATTTTTCCAATGATATTTTGGTTTTCTTTTATTAAATGATTACATGAGAAGTTTATAGAAATATATTACAAGCAATAATACATCTCTATGCTTTTTAATTTGTTTTTCTTCTATATGAGAAATTAGGCCTATGAGTATAAAGAAATAAGAGATACAGAGAAGGAAAGAGGGAAAGAGACATAGTTAGAAAGGATATTTTTTTTAATTGTGATAAGGTTTTAATGGGCAAATTGTTTCTATTTAAGTTTTCATTTGGAATTACCACTAGATTATTTCTTTTGTAGCGAAACATTGGTGATACAAAGTTTCCGACAGGATATAATCCAGAGATTACAAGTGATATGGATATTTGCTCAGAAATTAGCTATATAGAAGACAAGACAAATGTATTTGTTCGACAGTAAATAAACAAATTGCTGATTATCACAAACAACTTTTGGCAGTGGTGAAACAGTATAAACTTGTTTGCTTTGGATTGCTTATATCAAGGAATGATCTGGACGCGATTTTTCTACATTCCTCCGAATTGCTGAGAGTACAGTTGTTTGGAGAGCTTATTCTGCTGATGTATCTAGTGTAGCACGCTTACAAACCCTAACGAGTTATAGGTCTTCTGACTATAATCCAGAGATAGGAGATGTGTTGCGTCTCAGCTTTACTTAGGTCAATGACCCGACATATCCGACTTTTGTGGATGGAAATAAATTTTATATAGCAGTGCTTCTCAACCTCTATGAGACCGTGACCAGGATATAAAAAAATTGTATAAGATCAGAGCCTGGTCTAGGAGAAGCTCTCGCGGCTGGTAGGTATGCTGCGGCCCGACACTTAAAAAGCACTGGCATAAGAGGATTACAAATAGCACTCCTACTTTTCAATGCAATTTCTGCACTTCGTAAAAAATGATACCCCGTGAAGAGGTTTCCAGCTTGGAAATGGATTGTATTCTCTGAAATATTAAGAACTTTAGAAATGGCAATTGAAATAATTTAGAAAAAGCCTACAATAAATTCAGGATCTACATAAATTTATCTTTTTTTTTTTCAAGTTCGCTTGGCAGTTTAGCACTCTAACAAAAAAAACATGGCTTCCTCTGTGACGACAACCCAGGAAGTCCGGAGTGGAGAAAATTATAGAGTAAAATTCGAATTCGGTGAGTCTGGGCTCCATACCCGACCTTTCTCCGAAGCTGTCAATGGATTGTTCTGTTTCCCGATAGTAACAGCTCTCTGCTTCAACTGTCACAAGGTTTTTTTTTTATCTTAAATGATAGACCGGACTTGTCGGTCGCCGGGAATTGTCGTTAGTCTAAGGAAATTATGGTCCCCGTTTCTGTTGTGCGGGTAATGTATTTGTACCGTGCGCTGAAATGTTCTAACTTGATGTAAAGGTCATTCTAGAGTATTCTTCATCTAAGTCAAGATGTGGACAAAATACGAACCCGAAGGCCAGAACTGAACCGTTTTTACTGGCCGCCAGGATGATTCAAATGTACTATTTAAACTGGTCTGTGAGCTCATAAAACACTAATTAGAACTAAGTTACAAAACATTAAAGCTTGTTGGTTTTATTCCTCTTGAAAAATCTCTACCTGGACTGCCGATCTAAGGAGGTTACCCTTCTCCCACGCCCCCTGTGGTAAAAGTGCAAGATGTTGATTTAGGAAAAGGATGTGCCCTCTCTTTCTCTCTCTCTCTCTCTCTCTCTCTCTCTCTTCGTTTTTCTTCTTCTGTGTTAACTTTCAAGACTCCTGAAGACTAGCAGGATATAGTTCATAAAACGAAATGGGTTGTATCATAGTTTACAGCTGTACTGCAATATCTGAGCCTGACAGCTTGACATCATGACTTTTGAAAACCATCCTCACTTTGACCCTATATTGCATGTGGAAGTCAATTCCACTCCATAACCTCCTTAGTCGCCTCCTACGACAAGCATGAAAGTTAGCGTCATTTTTCTTTGTTCCCTCTTTCGGGCTACAATAAAACACGGGAGTGTCTCCTCTCTATATGCCATAGTATGAATCGACTCCTTTGTACTCTTGAGGTTGAAGAAAACATTTAGTTCTTTTCGTCTTTCTGTGCGCTTTATACTCGTTTATGCCTTGGAGAGTCAGGAGCAGAAGAATTCTCTGTAGACAGGCTTTATGTGTGCTTCATATATGTTTGTTTTCGTGTACTCCTTTATTTCTGTAATCCATGTTTTGCATGGTCTGTCCCTCTCTTTGTATTCACCGTGCTTGTATAGAAATGCTCTTTGCATGGCATTATTTGATGGTAGTCTGGAAGCATTTAACAGCATTTCAGCACTTAATCGGTTGACTTCTGATGTAATCAAGGATTGACAATGTGTTTGTTAGTCTTTTTTACATTTTCGTTTCTTATTCTAGCTCTGATTTTTTACTTCCGAGAATTATATGTAGACAAGTTATATCTGTTGTAACAAGTTTTGTTTTTTTGTTGTTGTTTTTTTTTGTTAGTATCCACTTTTGACATTGATATTATAGTGATGGTATAATGATCGTTTTGTATAGTACAATTTTTGGTGTTCATGTTCATATGTTTGTTTTCTTTTTCAAAATAGGTAACATCTGTCCTCAGATATGGTACGCTGTATCTATGTTGGATTTCTTTTGCGTTTTTCCCCTTTGACGATATTATGCTTCCAATATAATTGCATTCCTTCACCTGTTTAAGATGTTGGACATCGATGAAAATAGTTGTGATTATTTCTGCTTTCGTTTTTTCTGTGTTTACTTTCATATTAAAGTTGCTATCTTTTGTGTGAAGTCTATTTATATGTTGTAATTGATCTTCTGATTTTGATATTTTTGTTGGATTCTTCTATATTTTTTATATTCGATATTGCTATATTTCTGCAAACAGAAATTCGCTTTGATGTTTGTTTAGGTTGTATCTACTGTTGGCTATTGTACATACACAATTGATATATGCAATGAAAAGAATGAAGAAAGAACACATTCTTATCGCACGCTAAAGTGTATGTGGAATTTGTCTGAAAGTCCTACACTTGTTCCAACTGCTCATTGACTACATTGAGTACCTGTGTAACTACTCTTGCACGAGTTGATTAGGTGTAATCCAGAGTCACGCAAGGAAATATGTATGACTGTACTACCATGATCAGGATGAATACGGATGTTCTGTTTGTGTTCCTGAGGGTACTTCAAAACTTGTACGGGATGTTCATTATCGTTATAATAATCCTTATCTCGATTGGTTCGTTCTCAGTTACTTGAGTACACAGGTTGAATATCTTGGCGAGAAAACATCTTTTTTTTTTGGGGGGGGGGAATGTGGTTGGTCAAGTACAGAATACCTGTTTACTTGTGTTGTACGACGATTCAGTACCGCTATAATGGATCTGGTTCAATTCCCGTAAGCCTTAATGATTATCACCATGATAATTAACATATAATGCTGCAAGAAGTGCCAGCAAATGACTAATGTTGTAATCGCATATTATCTGATCTGAGTCTTTTCTTTGTTAGCGCCAAGTTCTTCCACAGAATAGTCACATTCACTAAATTCACCTAACTTAAGTGTGATAGATATATGTTAGTTTATTAACCCCCTATAGAAGTGTGTTAGGTATATGTTAGATCCTTAACCCCTATAGAAATGTAATGAATATATGTTAGATCTTTAACCCCTATAGCAGTGTGATGGATATATGTTAGATCTTTAACTCCTATAGAAGTGTGATAGGTATATCTTAGATCTTTAACCCCTATAGAAGTGTGATGGATATATGTTAGATCTTTAACTCCTATAGATGTGTGATAGGTATATCTTAGATCTTTAACCCCTATAGAAGTGTGATGGATATATGTTAGATCCTTAATCCCTATAGAAGTGTGATAGATATATGTTAGATCCTTAACCCCTATAGAAGTGTGATAGGTATATGTTAGATTATTAACCCCTATAGAAGTGTGATAGGTATATGTTAGATTATTAACCCCTATGGAAGTGTGATAGATATATGTTAGTTTATTAACCCCTATAGAAGTGTGATAGATATATGTTAGATTCTTAACCCCTATAGAAGTGTGATGGATATATGTTTGATTATTAACCCCTATAGAAGTGATCCAAATCCTTCCACTGAATATAGTCACATTCACTAATTTCAAATAGAGTTACTTATCTTAGCTTGATTGATCATTGGTTACTTTACTTGCATATTTTTCCCGCACACAAGATAAGTGGCACTGTCAAGGATCAGTACGCAGGACTATCCTGGAGAATAACTTGGGAGACACACTCACAATCAGGGCCAGTCTTATGCCATTGCAACCTATGCGGCCGCATTTGGCCCCGCACTTCATAGGCCCATAAATTAATATTAGAATTAATTTTATTATCTCCTTCCCTACCCAGACTGGACCCCCGCGCAATCCATTTCGCATTGGGCCCCTCAATTATTAGGGCCGGCCCTGCTCACAATCTTCACAAGCTAACAAAACTGAAAACGCTGACTCTGCCGCTTTTATGAACTTCGGTTGTACATCTAGTTCTTATATAATACAAAATGAAATATTCATATCTATGGTAATGTCATTGAAGTAATACTGCTACCTAATTTCATAGTCAATAGAATTCTATTGTGGACTTCGTTTACCCTGAAGGCTTTTCATCTCAAAGCAATTTGATATACTCGGATTCGTGCATTATTGATATGTGCCCTGGGTAGGATGGAAATTAAATTGAAAAAAGATACGAATGATGGGTAGAATATATAACATAACTATGATATTATAAAAGATACAAAAGTTTGTTGCATTGAAAAATTTTAATATAGACATCCACAGTTTATCAAAACAAAAACCTCTGACCTCTATCTCATTAGTTGGAATGTTGATATATATATGCCTTCTTATTGGTGTCTATATCTATTCTACGATTGTATTTATAAAATGCATGTATTTCAACCAACTTCTGGGGATGTTTTCCCTCAATCATTTATAATATACTGTACATCTATTTCAACCAACATCTCGGGATGTTCCCTCAATCATTTATAATATACTGTACATCTATTTCAACCAACATCTCGAGATGTTCCCTCAATCATTTATAATATACTGTACATCTATTTCAACCAACATCTCGGGATGTTCCCTCCATAATTTTAATATACTGTACATCTATTTCAACCAACATCTCGGGATGTTTTCCCTCAATCATTTATAATATACTGTACATCTATTTCAACCAACATCTCGGGATGTTCCCTCCATAATTTTAATATACTGTACATCTATTTCAACCAACATCTCAGGATGTTTTCCCTCAATCATTTACATCTCAATTTCTTCTTATTTATCCAATTTGTATAGATTCCATTTCCCATTTCAAAAATTTTACCAGTACCAGACAGCAGAAGATGGTTTCCTTCTAGTCGAGCTACAATTTACCAACCGTTTCCAATGACAACAAGATTATATGAATGTGTAAGATGGAAACGTGTCACCCCTAATGAAATTACCCGACAGTGTTTGAGTTAAGTTTCCTGAAACAACATTTTCTTTCTAACGAGAATCAAGACTGAAATGGTTACGAAGAGACCAGAAAATGAATGCCAGGGAAATTCGTGTACGGTGTATCAACTTCGTGACCGTAAAGTCGACCTTATTTCCCCTCGTGCATTCCCGGACACAAGCCATTACCATAAATTGTATCTAATTCTCAATCTCACTTCAAATGTGGCAGATTCCGTTGAGAATCAGTCATTGAAATGAAGTGGAAGGTCAGAGTTGATGGAGTAACTGGTGAACAGAACCGCTTTCATGGCATCATATTTTAACTGTTTAGAATCTAGAATGAATTGGTCTCTGGTGTAACCAACCTTCAACTTTCGACTTCAGACTGATTTTTGGGACATTATTCATTCAATTTATACCCTTTTGTGTGAGGTGTGCTCTTCTCATCGAGAATTTGACAATACGAATAATGGGGGTCGCAGTTCATGTAATACAGTCACTAGGATTTTGAAAATTATAATGAGGTTGGTTTATTTTTTATCCAGCTGATCAACATCTCATTGCTGATTACCGTATACCGATATTGCTAATCTGCAACAGCTTGAATATACTCTTAGACGTGAATGGGACTTGATTGCACTGCATTTCTTGAAGACTTTCGTGTTCTATGTCTATAGTGATGATAACAGTGAATATGATGGTAATGATGATAACGAAGAATATGATGGTAATGATGATAAAGAAGAACATGATGGTAATGATGATAACTGAATATGATGGTAATGATGATAACAGTGAATATGATGGTAATGACGATAACAGTGAATATGATGGTAATGATGATAACGAAGAATATGACGGTAATCTGATAACAGTGAATATGATGGTAATGCTGATAACAGTGAATATGATGGTAATGCTGATAACAGTGAATATGATGGTAATGATGATAACGAAGAATATGATGGTAATGATGATAACAGTGAATATGATGGTAATGATGATAACGAAGAATATGATGGTAATGATGATAACTGAATATGATGGTAATGATGATAACAGTGAATATGATGGTAATGATGATAACAGTGAATATGATGGTAATGACGATAACAGTGAATATGATGGTAATGATGATAACAGTGAATATGATGGTAATGACGATAACAGTGAATATGATGGTAATGATGATAACGAAGAATATGATGGTAATGATGATAACGATGAATATGATGGTAATGATGATAACGATGAATATGACTGTAATGATGATGATAATGATGGAGGTTTCCTCTGAAATGTGGGCATGTAGCTCTATATAACATATAACCTTTCTTGACAACAGCAGATGTCCTACTCAGGTGAGTAAACGAGGTGACTCTCATGTTTGTATAAGGCTCTTTGTCTCAAAGGATTAGTTGTGTTTGGGGGTTTGTGGATGCATATTTGGTTCCCAAAGAAAATAATTCTAGTACAATAGCATCCCAGATATTCACGCCTACTAGAAGCGTAGGCCAACTAGTTCAGCATTTTTCCATTAGCTTTGTTCAACCATCTGCATAAATCTACTAAATCCTTAGTTATGTAAAACATAACTAACCCTAAAATCTAACCCTAAAAATGAATATTTCAATTAATTATTGATTATTGATACAATATATAGATCAATCAATCACAATTGCACAGGCAAATGATTAACAATCCCTAATATATACAGAAAAATCATACAGCAAAACGAAGTTGACATGCACGTAATGTACCAATAAATGAATTCATAACAAATTTTTCAAAATAACAAAATAATCGACAAAAGACGTGCAATGTTTTCAATCTGCATATTTATAAGGATGTGTAGCTGGTAATGCATAGTCTCTGGCGTAAGACTCAACTGAGGGAAAACATAATAGGATAGAGCCCGTGTGTTATTGGGCCAAAAAAGAAAGTAAAGACTAGCAAGGATGTTTATCTTCCATAAATGTCGTAAGAGGCAACTAAGGAAGGTTTGGGTTGGATTTCGCTGTTCTAACCCACATAGGATCAAAGTGATCCAGAATCGGATATGTCAGACCGATAACGCAGATATCTCAACACAGCTGTAAACCACTTCACAGCGCATTCCATTCTCCGGACTACATCATGTTAATTTTCAGGAGTTTGAGAACGATCGCAGAAGAATAAGAAGAATATTATAAACCAATAGAACATATATTAGAAACGATGCCACCTCACTCGAAACTCCTTTTTAAAAATAAAAAAAATATTAGAAGTGATATCATCTCACTCGATCTTTCTTTTTTTGTTTAAAGAAAATATATTAGAAGCGATGTCACCTCACTCGAACTTTCTTTTTGAAAGATAGAAAATACATTAGAAGCGATGTCACCTCACTCGAACTTTCTTTTTGAAAGATAGAAAATACATAAGAAGCGATGTCACCTCACTCGAACTTTCTTTCTGAAAGATAGAAAATACATTAGAAGCGATGTCACCTCACTCGAACTTTCTTTTTGAAAAATAGAAAATCCATTAGAAGCGATGTCACCTCACTCGAACTTTCTTTTTAAAAAATAGAAAATCCATTAGAAGCGATGTCACCTCACTCGAACTTTCTTTTTGAAAAATAGAAAATACATTAGAAGCGATGTCACCTCACTCGAACTTTCTTTTTGAAAAATAGAAAATACATTAGAAGCGATGTCACCTCACTCGAACTTTCTTTTTTAAAAATAGAAAATCCATTAGAAGCGATGTCACCGTACACCATCCTTCTTACGATCTCATCATTTAGCTTGTTGAAAGTTCCTAAGTGAAAACCGAACCATCGACAGACATAACTGCAAAAAGTAAACATGCCTTCATTGGGTACATTGTGTGATTATTGGCACACTTCCCATTGGTTACTATTTATATACATTTTTTAAATAGTAGCCTTTTTCTATTTTTGTATGCGATTCCAAGTATATAAATATTGACCAACAGAAAACACGGGAATAATTAAGAAAAGGAATGTATGAACACCTAATTAGTTCAGAAAACAGGTCTTCTACTGCCGATCTGTCGCAGTGAAAATGCACTTTATCTCCCATGTGGATCCGGTATTTTCCCAAACTCACAAAGTCAAGTATATATTTTTCAGCAGATACATCAAGAGCACCAGAGAAATCATCCTAACGAGCTTATTATATAATTCTTATTCTTGAATATTGTGATACAACTCTACAATAAATACAAAATGCTCGCCTAGTACCAGGGTCGGGAACCCATGGCTCGCGAGCCAGATGTGGCTCTAGTGATGGCTGCATCTGGCTCGCAGACAAATGTTCGATTATTAAAATAATGTTTATTTAGACTCCTTTGATCTACATATTAATTTCATATCAATATTTCATTCTACAAATGAGCTAAAGTCTACTACAGCTCAGCAACAGAAGTCGCATTAATTGGTAAGAAATACTCATTATTGATTAGCAACAGCATAACAATGTTATTAAAAAGAATTCAGAGACATAATTATTGTACTTTTAGTGTTGAAATTACACAAAATACACACATCTATTTGAATTTTTAGTTTTAAACATAATGTATGGTTCTCACAGAATTACTTTTCAAAATATGTGGTGTCCATGGCTCTCTCAGACAAAAAAGATTCCCGACCGTTGGCCTAGTAAAAGAAAATATTTGCTGTGAAATCTGTCTTTTTCTGTTATATGTGTTGTTCATTGTAATAAAGTACAAATCTTAGATGAACAAGATGAATATTGCATAACAGATTAACAATGTATTTACGATGAACAATACATAACAGATTAACAATGTATTTACGATGAACAATGAATACAAATTGAACAATGTATTTACGATGAACAATGAATACAAATTGAACAATGTATTTACGATGAACAATACATAACAAATTGAACAATGTATTTACGATGAACAATGAATACAAATTGAACAATGTATTTACGATGAACAATACATAACAAATTGAACAATGTATTTACGATGAACAATGAATACAAATTGAACAATGTATTTACGATGAACAATGAATACAAATTGAACAATGTATTTACGATGAACAATACATAACAAATTGAACAATGTATTTACGATGAACAATGAATACAAATTGAACAATGTATTTACGATGAACAATGAATACAAATTGAACAATGTATTTACGATGAACAATGAATACAAATTGAACAATGTATTTACGATGAACAATGAATACAAACTGAACAATGTATTTACGATGAACAATGAATACAAATTGAACAATGTATTTACGATGAACAATGAATACAAACTGAACAATGTTATGAAGGACTGTCCATAAATTAAGTCAACACTTTTTGGCAATTATTTAACCCCTTCCTCTCCCAAGTGTAACAACTTGTCAATAATTCAGGGATTCCACTGCTGAATTATGTTAAACCAATAATTACGCCCATAAAAATACATTTTTCAGTAAAATTGATTAAATGTCATATTTTTCCCGACTTTCAGGACAAAAAAATCAAATTTGCACCTTTTAATTGATGCTTTAAAAACAGTTTTGTTAACTGCAACTTTCGACAAATCCCTCCCTCCCCCTTGCCAACAACTGTCAAACGATTCCACTATACTATTTAAATTTGTTATACAATGTTCTATAGAACGACTCCACTATACTATTTAAATTTGTTATACAATGTTCTATAGAACGATTTCACTGTACTATTTAAATTGGTTGTAAAATGTTCTATAGAACTATTCCACTGTACTATTTAAGTTTGTTGTAAAATGTTCTATAGAACTATTCCACTGTAAAATTTACATTTTTTGTAAAATGTTCTATAGAACGACTCCGTTTACTATTTAAATTTGTTGTAAAATGTTCTATAGAACTATTCCACTGTACTATTTAAATTTGTTGTAAAATGTTCTATAGAACTATTCCACTGTACTATTTAAGTATGTTACAAAATGTTCCAAAGAACGATTCCACTGTAATATTTAAATTTGTTACAAAATGTTCCATAGAACGATTCCACTGTACTATTTAATTTCAAATATCCAGAGAAAGATGAATCTTATTTTCGAAAAATAAGAATTAAAAAAATTAATTGATTATTGAATACCTGTGTAAACACATCATTGTATACTTGTGTTGTGTAAATACATCAATGAATGCTTGTGTAAATACATCAATGAATGGTTGTGTATGCACATCACTGAATGTTTGTGACACACATCAATGAATACTTGGGTAACACGTCCATGACTACTTGTGTGAACACTGCTTTGAATACTTGTGAAAAAAATCTATGAATACTTGTTGCAAACAAATAAATGAATAGTTGTGTACAAGAATCAATGAATACTGGTGTAATCACAGAAATGAATACTTTGTAAACACAGCAATGAATACTTGTGTACAAAAATCAATGAATACTTGTGTACAAAAATCAATGAGTACTTGTGTAAACAAATCAATGAGTACTTGTGTAAACAAATCAATGAGTACGTGTGTGGAATTGCAAACTATATAACTTCCATAAATTAAGTCATTAATATGAGAGTGAAGAGTGGGTCTGAAATGTTTGACAGTTGTTGACAAGTGGGAGGAGGTTGACAAAAGTTGACCTCACAAAACAGTTTATTTTCTAAACAAATTAAAACTGTTTAATTGTTTAAAGTTGTAACATTTTTCAAATAATATCAAACAAATCATGCAGTTTTTATACGTATTTTTTTAAATAAAATATTGGGCAGCAGGTAGCAAAAGGAAGACCCAGAACCGCTTGGAGAAAAGTGACAGTGAAAGTTCTCAATGATATTGATAGACTTTGATAGGAAAACTAAGTGCGCGTTTCTCTGGAGCGAATTCGCTCATGCTGTAAAATATAACGAGGTTGAGTATGGCTTGAGTGATAATATGATGACTAACAATATATTATTGAAGCATATTCTGTAAGAAGTGGTTCTCAACATGTACTGTTCGTGGCGTTACTATAGAAGAATCAGTGGAAATATTTACCTGAACAAACTTTCGTTCAGATAGTTCGTTTCAGTGGAACTGATCTCAGTACAGTTAGGGACAACTACCATTTTTAGCATTAACATTGACAATTATTATTTCCTTTTGTTAGTGCGAATCTCTCTAATACTGATCGGAGGGGAGGCTGCGGATGTTAGTGTTTTAGGGAGGGGGGATTTACGTTTAGAGGTTGGTTAGATGTTTAGAATTTTGGAACGGGCCGCTTTCAGTGTTGTGGTTAAGATTTTGAACAGTGTAGCCGTTGGGTAAGGATATATGTTGGTGGGGACATGTTATAGAGAGGGGCGGTTGTTGGTTGGTTAATGGAGATGGGTGGCTACACAAGTGACCAGTATCTACACATTTCCTCCATTATGACATAGAAAGGATTGATATTGTTCTGAAGCCTAGATCGCCACATGAACTATCGCTGTTTAAGTGATGATGTGAAGGTCCACGGTGTTTCTTATTTTGCCACTTTGCACTTCTCCACTTCTCCACTGTTTGGGTATAGGCCCCGGTTACTTCATCCACAAATTGTATCTGTGGTTTACTGTAAGGTGATCGAAGCCTGTTCTCCTAATCACTGTAGTTTTATATTTATATACGCACTCCAGCAGTCGGGTTATATAATTGATCCAGGCTCAACATTTTCAGCAATCATCTTCATTAAGGTTGCAGATCTTCAATCTTCCACTTGTAGCAAGAAAACGCCATTTGTCTCACGACATAGGCCACAGAATACCCATTTTTGAGACAACACTGCTAAAGTTTGCCTTTTGTTTTGGAAAATAGTCTTTCATCTACCTCGAAGATCATTCCTTTTCCTTCATTACGACTTCGTGGCAGCTATATCACACTGTAGACACAAACTTCACGCATAAATGCGTTCCATTCAACAACTGTTGTCTTGCTAATATGTAGTTCACGAAAGTACCAGTCGGCAGATGTCATCTGGAAAGCCCTTCCATAAATAAAACGACATATTTTTACAAACGACATGTTCGTGCATTGCAAGCACGTGTCTACTCTGCTTGAAGACATCGATTGCAATAGCCATTTTGTTTTGTTAACTACTCGATACCAAAGATGCGCACACGTTTTGCGCATCACGAACATTAAAAAGTTGGATGAGATGCGCAAACGGTGTCTGTGCATAATATTAAAAATTGTGACACTGTCCACTGATTCTTGTACCCTGGTGGCTTTTTTGGATAAATTTATCCCGTGATTCCCAAGTAACCTAACCTAACCCACCCCCCCCCCCCAAAAAAAAAACCCACTGGGTAGCTTACTTTATTTACAATATCTTCTTATTTCTCACACCTCCTGTAAATATTTGCTTCTCATTGCAACTATATGTGGTTTCTCTCTCATTGCAACTATATGTGGTTTCTCTCTCATTGCAACTATATGTGGTTTCTCTCTCATTGCAACTATATGTGGTTTCTCTCTCATTGCAACTATATGTGGTTTCTCTCTCATTGCAACTATATGTGGTTTCTCTCTCATTGCAACTATATGTGGTTTCTCTCTCATTGCAGCTATATGTGGTTTCTCTCTCATTGCAACTATATGTGGTTTCTCTCTCATTGCAACTATATGTGGCTTCTCTCTCATTGCAGCTTTATGCGGTTTCTCCCATATACAGTTTCTACCACCAACATATTTTCTACAAGTAAATCTTAAACTCCAAATAGTCTTCCATAGCGCAGATTTGGAAATTCAATGTCACTGTACTCTCTTTACCAACTTTTTAAATTTCCTCAAAGTCACTGACTACAATAATGTGAAATATATTCTTGATTCTTGATTAGAAACTGGCCTCATAGCACGTGGGGCATTCCCATAAGTGCTCCGCCCTCTGCTCCAGCAGAGACGGTGTTTCGAGTCTAATGCCGCCGAAACAAACATATTGTGAATGATATTGCAAATCTCTCTTCGAATCAATTCTCTTCATAATTATTCATGACTCTTGGAGTAATCTTTTGTGTGCAACCGACGTGAAATATAAATTTTATATTTCTCTATCAAGCAGTGCACTGAATCACTTATTCCCAAGACTTGAATAGTCCTCTTTTCTGTGTATGAAATAAAATAATATAGTTTTCCAGGAGTACCTTCATCTCATAAATACTTTAAAAATGTATTTATGATCTGCTCCTCTAATTCCATAAACTATTCTCAAAGAATCATTTTTCCTTCTAAACTACACAACACTTGTAGACATACTACAGAAGGGCAATGAGAGCGTTCGACCGGATACAATCTAAAACACTGTCTCTCTTTTGTTCAAGAGTACAAAATAGTAAAATTTCACACTTAAATCGTGGAAATTTTATGATAAACCAATATTGTGTTAATTGGGTCTTAGAATTGCCTGCAAACATCTTTAAAGTGTGTGACAGATGTATGTTGACTAGTAGACATTTTATATATATCGCAAATAAACAAAATCTGAAACCAGTCACTGAATTTTAATACAAATTATAATTCATATAAACAATACACTTTCAACTTCACACACACACAGTTTGAATTATATGCGCTATATATTTTCTGAGATACATCATTTTGAAGTTTGACAGGGCTAGTGAAACGTTCTATAGAAGAAGAGAAGGAAAGTAAAACTCGAATAATAATTGCTTTCAAACCATTTTTTTTTTAAATTTACCTTTCCAACGTAACACGACAAAAATCCATTGTAATCCTAAATATTTTGGGAATCTTTGGTCTGATATATTCATGAATTAGACTTCTCTTTGGGCGAGACAAATGTAATACTCGTACTTTCATGCACTCCAATCTTCCAGTCATCACAACTCCTTCCAAACATGCAACGCCTAACCACAATTCGTTCCAAGCGCCCTCTGGCACTGCTCAAACCGTCCCATAACTAGAACTGCCTAGATTGAATATTATGCTCTCAAAAACACCGTCTGTGTCGGCACACTTATATACCCCTGGGGCAGAACATTATCCTGTTCTGTCCAAAATTCCCCATTCCAAAAATATCTCATTATCGCTATGGTTTATAAAACTATTTCTGTAAATTTGAGATTCTTCGAAACTCGTATAGGTTTTTTTTAGAAATTCGACAGATCATGATTGTATTATTTTCTTTCTCAATCTAAACTGTTGAAACAATAGCAAAGTAAATAAACTCAGAAAAGTGCACTAGTGGTTGCGGAAATCATACAGAAAGAGCATGTTCTTCAAGAATTTGCGAAATGTGACATAATGCAGCAAGTATTGGCCTTCTAATTCACAAATTAGTGTTAAACACTTTGGTACAAAACAGACAATAGTGCGAGAAGACCTTCAGTTTATACAAAAGGCAACACTGTAGATAAAAATATTGCTAACGAACAATTTTATACGAAAAAAAATACTGTAGATATGTATTACTACCAAACAATGTATGCAAAAGATAACAATGCAGATATAAAAATCACTATTACTACATCACATTTCACTAGTTATGCCAAATTTCAAAGTGTAGTATATCGGCAAATATATAACGTATTTAATTGACATTGTATGAAGGAATCTTCTTCTTCTTCTTTCGTTCACTTGAAACATGTCTATATCTGTAATTCTGTCTCCTTAATAAAACTCACTGTCTTTTGTAGTTCATACAGTGTCCCATAGAGTTTTGATTCCAGTGTTGTTTCCTCTGGCCAATATTTCTGCCTCAGCGTTTCATGCTCAGAACACTCTTGAAGTATATGTTTGTGAAGGAATCTGAAATGGTATAGAACTTAAGAACTAAAATTTTTATTAAAATGTAGTCCTTGGTTTCAATTTACGTGTATTTGAGACATAGGCTTATGTTATATGTCTACTTGTCCACACACATCTCACACACAAGATAAAGATGTTTACATTAAAATATATAACCTCATTTACACATGATTGTAAATCATACAAATGGCGCAATTTACGTGTGGAATTGCAAAATTGGAATTCTTGAACACAGGAGAGACGGTATTTTTAAAGTTGTATCCTGGGTGAAGCTCACATTGTCCGTCAGCAGTCTTTCTACAAGTGTTGTGTTGTTTAGTAGGAAAAATGAGTCTTCGAGTAAAGTGAATGACATTAGAGCAGATCACAAATAAGGTTTTTAAGTATTGTCTGCAACGAAACTACTACGAGAAATCTATATCATTCTATTTCAAACCCAGAAGAGAGGACCATTCATGACATGAGGATAACTGTATCAAAGCACCGTGGGATCGCGATAACTGACATTTCTATTTAAAGTCGTTTACATACGAAAATTGCGTCAATAGTGCTAATAATGTTGATAGAGAATTGTTCTTCTCAAGAACAAGCTTCTAGTTCTCAGTGCTTCTAAAAATGTGTAGAGACTCAGACTTGGACTAGGAGTTCACGATGTCGGTGAATGACACCTAGGTAAAGAGGGCGAACGAACCCTGTTCCAACTCTACCGCAGAGGTTTTCCTATACCGAAATCAAGCTTGCAGAGAGATAACGTTCAGTACCATATGGGCACAGGCGTAATACTAAATACGCGAGACGATTTTACTGAGGGAGGAACACCTCGTGCGAGATAGACATAGTCGACCCAGGTCTAAATCCCTGACTACCGTCTCCTCGAAGACTCACCCAGGAACATGTTTTGGCCTGCAACGTCCAAGGGCGCCGGGTGATAAACTGTCACAGTGAAGAGTCGACAATTATCGCCGCCTGGTATCATATCGCGACAGATGGCTGCCGTAGACTAAGGAAGCCCACCCGAATAAAAGGCATGCCGAAATTGGTTGTGCTGGACCTTACATTGGCAAATAACGCAGATTTAATTAATATACTATACACTGGCAGCACAACTTATCCACGCTCACCGACGGAAATCACACGAATCTTTCGTGTTGGTTATGAGAGAGCAAACACAGAAGTAGAAGAAGATACTTGGATCAATGCTCACCATAGTAATAAATGAGAATGACAATCAACTTACATCATGCTAACTAACCTGTAGGAGTTCGATAACACACAAGAAAAAGATTGTAAAAATTGAATTACTGATACCCGCCGAAGACGGATGTGTCGGGCCATTGGCGCAATTAAAACGGCGACACAACGCATTTCCATTCTCTGGACTACATCCTGCTGGAAATATAGTAGGACCATTGTCCTGTTACAAGAGATATCCAGCGGGAGATTGAGAATGAACGCTGAAGAAGAAGAAGAAAAATTACTGATAGTACACTCCGTATATTATAATGTAAAAATTGAATTACTGATTGTCATCATCATTAAGTGCCGTCTCCGCAAAAAAGGTTGGCTGCAACGTATCTCCATCATCTCCTGTCTCTTGTCTTTGTAGTGCACTCTGCTAGACTGTAACCTGTCCATCGTGTAATGTTACTCTCCCACTTGTATCTCTGCCTACTTCTTGATGGCTTCCCTTTGACTTTACCCTCAAGTAAGGTCTTCAATAAGGTCTTTTAATGTGTCAAAATATTTTATTTGCCTGTTCTTTATTTCTCTTAGTAGTTCTTTCTTCATATTAAGTGTCTTTAGCACCTCTTTATTTGTTTTCTTCTCATTCCATGATGTTCTCCCTATTCTATATACCCACATCTCAAAGGCATCAATTTTGTCTTCTAATTCTTTATTTAGTGTCCATGTTTCTGAGCCATACATTAATATGGAATAGATGTAGCATTTTATAATGATTGTACACTCCGTATATTATAATGGGTACAATATTATAAATACAGAACTGTAGCATTGAATCGGTAATTTTATTTTTAGATTCAGATAGATATCTGAAGATGTTAGTGTCATGTTGATATATCTGAAGATGTTAGTTTCGTGTTGATATATCTGAAGATGTTAGTGTCATGTTGATATATTTGAAGATGTTAGTTTCATGTTGATATATCTGAAGATGTTAGTTTCATGTTGATATATCTGAAGATGTTAGTTTCATGTTGATATATTTGAAGATGTTAGTTTCATGTTGATATATTTGAAGATGTTAGTTTCAGATCTATATGTTGACATGTTAGTTTTTATGTTTCTGTGTGTTACATGGCCCGAAAGTGGAGCTAAATATAACAACACTGTAACCTACTACGCATGAACCTACCTACCATTTAAAGGAAATGAAAAGACGATTAAGGAGGGTTTTCTTGATGAAGTTGGCCCTCCATCTCAAGAGATTCAAAGTTATCCATATCGTACTGAAGTCGGATGCATCGGATCGAAATTCGTAGCATCAGAGCAAAGCTATAAACCATGACACAACGCATTCCGTTCTCTGGACTACACCGTGCTAATCTTCAGAAGTTCGGTAACGAAAGAAGAAGAAGACAATTGATCTGTAAATATTGACTATAAGACATTTCAGCCAGACATAAGTATTAAATATGGCTTGCTTACAAACAAACAAACAAACAAACAACTACGAGTGATTGGTGTAAATGTTTCGAAGATAAAGCAGAATATAATGAACTACTATTATCAGTCACGCAATCCTCCAGGATTTAAGCGAAAGCACTGAAAACATATCCGTCAATCTCTGTGTCGGAGTAGTCAAGCAATTTTCTATCCTATTGGTGGGTATTGGGTAAAAAAATGAGGCCGTTTCGTCTGGTTCGAAATTCGACTTTTTCCTCAACATTCTTGGATTATTTATTCGATCTAGATTCACGTGTTCTTAAGTGATACTCTGGACAGGCAACTTGTTGTTCCGTTCTGAGGGTTAGACAGGCCCGTAGATAAGGGAGGGATTTGGGTGGGAGGAGGATTTAAACGTCCTCCTTTAGCAAATCTGAACATGACTTTTATTACTGGGAACTTAACCAAAAGTTCGGTAAAAGCCCCTCTCTTAGCGATTGTTCACAGAAAGGTCTTCAAAATTAGGTATCACCTCCTCCTTAAAGTAATCATATCTACGGCCCTGAATTTAGAGTATACATGGAAAAACTAAAGTACGGCCGAGTTAATCCCCCTTGGTTGCACAGTTTTAAAAACAGAACTACACGTAAGCTAAGCCCTTCCCTAAGCCCTTCGAGCTAATTTTAAACTGCGCCACTTATCTTGCGTGATCCAACTATTCTGGTGCTTTCTATTGGCTGGCAACACAAAATAACCAATAATGTTGCATCAACTAAGTTAGGTGACGCTGTTTCGGATCAATAATTGTTTTTATTAAAAAAATATATATTATTATATATCAACATATTATTATAATTATGGAGTAGGACATTAGCAAGATTGGTCTTAGTTTCTGAATCGATGTTTAACGGACTCTTGCTCGGTCTATCCAAGTACATCACAAGGTGTATGCATGCTGACGTTTACCGTAACTTGCTGGTTACTCATACACCTTAAACGATCCTCCATCTTCTAGTACTACTCGCACTAAGAGCAATTATAAATTCTTTAAGTCGAAATATCATATCTCCATCCAGTCTAGTGTCATCATTTAGAAAGTGTTTATGTACTGATCCAAATGTGTCATTATTTACCACTACAAATGCCCGTAGTATTACTGCTTTCGAAGTCAATGTGTAAACTCTTTAATTGCCGCACATTCCCGTATGTAGAGGTAGGGCGATATTGGGACAGATTGCCCACGGATTAGGATGCCCAATGTAAGGACGACATTCAGTCAACAGTCAGAGATCGAAAAAGTAACCTCCCATATGTTTATTTGTTTGTGTCTTGGTGCCTTTAGCAAAACAGTCTTTAATACAAAAAAAAAGGTGGTACGTAGTAACATCAAGAGGTAACATACCACGAAGATGTAAATGGACGACGTTTAAACACATAAACATAAATACATTGAAGACGACAATCTAAACTAAACTTCACATGCTAGGATTATGTTGCGTGCTACTCTAGGATTTAGCGTCGACATAAGATGCAGATTTAGCGTACACGCTAAACTCATAAATCATTAGTTCACAATCACTCCACTCATTTCTTTGAAAATAACCAGATTATGTCTTTAAAGTATATGCAAAACTGATCTAAAGTTTGTCTAAAACTGTTCAACTAATTACTCTATATCTTAGCGCCATTACTGCTACGCAATTAACCTGGTTTAGAAAGCATTCGCGTCTAATAACGGATACAACCAAGTCCTTCGTCAACTATACAGTCATGTGGAATCTTGTCATGTGGTTACTATTATAATACTACTATAATACAGTCATGTGGTTACTATTACATGTCTCATTTACAAACGTCTTTCTTAGACATTATGTAGTCAATATCACGTCCACCGCCTCTACTATTCCAATAACAATTGGTACCCATTTCCTTATGATTGGATGAATTAAGAGTTGTTAGCCATTTTTTAAAATATTTCATGTTGAACTGGAAATTGAACGTTGGACCATCCGACTAGGAAGCTAATAAACTAACCAGTGAGCTGTATCGGCTGGCAATATATAAATAAAAAAGTAGTAATCTACTACAGAAACAGCTACAGCAAGGTATAACTCTGTAAGACGTCGCAAATACACACGGAAAGTTGTCATTTTAACAATTTTGGCCCATTATAATAGTTTCGTCATAAACAATGATTACTATCTGGCAACACAGATACAACTTTAAAGAGAGTTTTACCAAATAGTCGAGATTCATCATCATCATCATCAAGTGCCGTCTCCGCAACGAAGGTTGGCTGCAACGTATCTCCAACATCTCCTGTCTCTTGTCTTGGTGGTGCACTCTGCTAGACTGTAACCTGTACATCGTGTAATGTTACTCTCCCACGTGTATCTCTGCCTACCTCTTGCTCGCTTCCCTTTTACTTTACCCTCAAGTAAGGTCTTCAATAGGGTGTCATGTCTTTTAATGTGTCCAAAGTATTTTATTTGCCTGATCTTTATTTATCTTAGTAGTTCTTTCTTCATATTAAGTGTCTTTAGCACCTCTTTATTTGTTTTCTTCTCTTTCCATGATGTTCTCCCTATTCTTCTATATACCCACATCTCAAAGACATCAATTGTGTCTTCTAATTGTTTATTTAGTGTCCATGTTTCTGAGCCATACATTAATATGGAATAGATGTAGCATTTTATAATTCTCATTTTTAACTTGTTTGTAATTTGTTTAGATATTAATAATTTCCTCATGCCATTGAAGGTACGTTTAGCCATTCCTATTCTCCTTTTAACTTCTGTTTCACATCTGCCATCATTTGTGACTATGTGTCCAAGATATTGATACTGTTTTACTTGTTGTAGTTTCTCTCCCTGTATGTTTATGTTTATCTCCTTTTCTTCTGTGTCTTTGCTGATTATCATGGTTTTTGTTTTTTGAATGTTTATATCCAGTCCATATTCATTACTTGATTTATTGACTTGATCTATTAGTCTTTGTAGTTCATGTTCACTTTCTGCTAAAAGAACAGTGTCATCTGTATATCTAATGTTGTTTATTATTTTCCCATTGATCTTGAGTCCTGGTGTTTCTAAATAGTCGAGATTGCTTATGGCCAAATCTCAGGCAAAATATGGCCAAACTTCTTTCTTGCATTTCTTAATTAAGCAATAATACAAAAATTAACAAAACATAAACTTCGTAGCCAGTATCATTAACAATGTGATCATATTCATGAAATCTGGTCATCATGTGGTCATGTTGTAGTAACACTGCTTTACAACAAATATTTGAAAATATTTCAATAAGCCCCTCATCATTATCATTTCCCTCTTGTGCCAAGCTTGGCGCATAGGGCAGATGTCGTAGCTCTCCATGCTTGTCAATCAACAGCCAGTTGTTCCAGATCGTTCATTTTCATACCAGCCGTTGTGACTTCTATTTGGAAAGTTCTTTTCGGTGTTGTTTTTGGTCTTCCCCTTTTTCTCTTGCTGCTCAGTGACCAGGTAAAGAAATGTAAAGCAATCACTACAAACTCATATGATACCAGATGAGAAATGTCATATATACCTGTGTAGTAGGGTAGCACCTTACAGGTAAAGACTGTAGTAGGGTAGCACCTTACAGGTAAATACTGTAGTAGGGTAGCACCTTACAGTTCCTTACAGGTAAAAGAGTATTATATAATACTTGTAGATGGAATTTATTGTTTGTTCGTTCGTTTATTTTATTTTTTTGTGTGCAGCAATCGTCGAAAATAACGAGCCATCAATCTATTGTATTTTCTTCGACGTTAGAGATAACTTTTATGTTTTAGTTCTTACAAAAAAGACTTCAATTCACAACGGTAAGTAATAAGTCAATTCAGATAGAATGTGTGTGTGTGTGTGTGTGTGTGTATGTTATGAGCATGTGTGTGTGTGAGACGAGGATGTATTGTGATGTGAATATATGTTGTCTGATAAGAATATATATGTGTGTGTGTGATGAATATATGTGTGTGTGTGATGAATATATGTATGTGTGATGAATATGTGAGTAGTATAAGGCGCGGTTTTGGAGGGGTTTTTGCCTGCGGCAAAGAATATATAGGGATTAATCTGGAGCAAAGACAGATAATAAGTATTATTTCCAAGAAGAGGGCGACTTGGCTGATCTTTTCTGTGGTTTTCATGAGGTATTTTTTTAAAAACTCGAATTTTTAAATTTTAAGCTGGCTTTATGGTTAAATTTTTTTCTATTTTACGTATTATTTATTGTAAAGACAGATAATAAGTATTATTTCCAAGAAGAGGGCGACTTGGCTGATCTTTTCTGTGGTTTTCATGAGGTATTTTTTTAAAAACTCGAATTTTTAAATTTTAAGCTGGCTTTATGGTTAAATTTTTTCTATTTTACGTATTATTTATTGTTTATTTGTTGGTATTTTCTTGTTGTTTGTTATGTCTGGTTGTTTATTTTTAGGAGTAGTTGCTACCTGGCTACGTTTTAACAGAATTAGCTGCCTTTGTGTTGTCTGAGTTATCTTGCATATGGTGTTAGAACGTGCTTAGACCTGTTTGGTGTTCACCTCTACGCGAACCTTCCGCGAGCAGGGACTATTTTATCAATGGATTTTTCCCTTCCTATTGTATCACTACGCCAACTAGTTTATCTATGTTTGTATGCATATGTGTAAACAGCATGTATTTCCCTGAACTAAGTGACTACCAATGAGTGTTATTTCATGTATATATGAATGTAGGTTACTAATAAAACATACACAAACAGAAGGTGCGTGTTAACTATGTATATTTATGTGATATGTCTATGTGAAAACTACAAAAAGGTGAAGACAAACCTACTTTTTATGTAAACTATATAATGAATGACCTACTTGAATATTATGTATTACAATTTTTATCTATTTAACCATGACGAAGCTACTAATAAAAGAACCACAAACACAATTTTATGCTAATAATGTGACAAGTTTATTTAACACAAGGGGAAAAACTGAATAAACACCTATTTAACACAACTAAAAAGCTTCATGTTTTATGTATGTTTGTCTGTATATAGGTGGCTAGCATGTATTTCCATGAAATACATAACTACCAAGGATGTCTGTCACATGTAATATGTAATATACCCCAAAATGACTTTTAAACCTAAAAACAGACAGATTGACCACTAGTAATTAGAAATAATGCCTGTTATAGATAGGACCAAAAGGTTTTGAGTACAATACTTTTGAGCGGAGACGGGACGCCATTACACATGACAAGTTGCTTATACACGGCAGCAGCACAACAAAATACACACATCAAAATAGAAAAGATTAGGATTGAACACCATTCTTGTATGAGATATAACACATCGACACACACATACACTGGATCAATTTGTTATAGCAAGACATAACAACAATCATCGTCAGATGCAACGCCGAATTTTTTTTATTTTTATCTAAATTTTATTGTTAATTTTGTGTTTTTTTTCTGGAGTTTTCGTGTTGTTTTGTTCGTTTGAGGTTTTCTAATGTTTAATGTAGTACCGCCCTATATCTCCGGTCTTTATGTGTTGTTATTGTTGTGATGTCTTGTTATATAAGTAAATTGTCATAATGCGTGACGGTCTCTACATACAAGAATTATTCTCAAAAAGCCTCTATCTCTTCTGTTTAGATGTTACATATGCCTAAACTGTGTTTATTTTTGTTGTTGCGTCTTGCTATAACCAACTTGGTATAATTGTGTCTGTCTAATTCTGTGTTTGCTGTTTGTTGCAACTCCCTTATATAACCAAGGGAGTATGATGTGTATAAATATGCCGTCTCCTTACACAGAATGACTCTCAAAAACCAGCGGCCCCTATCTAACTTGTGATATTTCTAATTAATAGTGGTCAACCTGTCTATGTTTTAGGTGTATATGTCATTTTATTATTCGTAGAGGGCTACATAGAGCCTTCCGAGTAGTTGGTGATTATTACGTAAACAATAACCGAGGGTTTGTTGTAACGTAGGTGGTGGTAGAATACACAGGTCGGTTATTGCCAGGTCGGGTGTTACGTGTGATAAGCTTTCTTGGTAGTATAGATAAAAGGGAAATACACAAGGGTCACATATATACAGACAAATGTAGATAAAACATGAAGCTTTTGAGTTGTGTTGAATAGGTTTTATTCACGTTTTCCGTTGTTTTAAATGAACATACATATAATTAGCATGCAAATTGGATTTATGTATACTTTATTAGTAACATACATTCATATATACATAACACTCGTTGGTAGTCACATAGTTCAGAGAAATACCTGTTGTTTACATATATACACACAAAAACTTAGATAAGACAGGGAGATTTTGAATAGTTTAATTCATGTTATGACATGGTCGTCCACATAGTTAACAGGAAAAATTACTTGGCTAGTAGTTATACATTTCAGGGAAATATATAATTTATACATATATAGATGCAAATGTAGTACCATTTTAGTCTTCTATTCGTCGTTTTACACAAATATGCACACAGTTAACAGACAAATTATGCTAATGTGGGTTTTATGAGTAGCATACATTCATATCTACATGAAATAACACTAGTTGGTAAGCACATAGCTCAGGGAAATACATGATGTTTACACATATACATTCAAAACATAGATAAAACATGAAGATTTTGAGTGGTGTAATTCATATTTTCGGCTTGGGATGTGTCCCATAGCAGGAAAATATGTTTTATTAATAACAGAATGGTATTTTAAATAGATAAAAAGGGATGACAGAGGTCGATCCGAAATAACAATGAGTATATAACAATTAACCTGGAAGAAAGCCCTAATACAGATTATTTCCGAGGAAAGGAGGGCTTGGCAGAACTTTTCTGGGGTTTTCTTGATGTAATTATTTAAAAAGTCGAATTTTTCATAATTTTTAGTTTGGTTCTGTTCTATTTTATTTCTATGTTATTGTTTATTTGTTGGTGTTTTCTTGTGGTTTGTTATGTCTTGTTGTTTATTTTCTTTGGAGTTGTTGTTACATGCCAAAATTTTAACAGAATTATTTTCCCTTTTGTTGTCTACGGTACTGAACCTGTTCAGAATTTCCATAAAGCAAACATCGTTTATCATGTTATCAAGTAGGATACACCAACTTACATACCAACAGTTTATCACTAATTTCATACATCATTTGCCTATATCTGCTATATATATATATATATATATATATATATATATATATACACACGAGAACTTTTAAGAACAATTCGTTGTGCGGAGATGGCAAAAATCGATGCGCATTAATACACAATTGGTTGTATCAGTGAGTTACTACAAGCAATAAACACAGAATTTGAAACACATAAAAAACAACAGAGGGCGGAGATGTACTTGAAGTGTATATTAAACACTAGAAAAATCACTGAACTAAACAAACAATAACATACGATAATGTGTAGAGAAGTCACCTTCAACACTGAACAGAAGTTCACTGTTGTTGAAAGGTTAACATTCAACACATACAAAAAGCAATCTATAACTTATGTTACAGATATAACCTTAAATGTGTTAGTTTGCCCTAACATTCACCCGACAGCAGTACAAATTACGATTCAAGTCATTTACTATGACCTAATGAGAACAATATTTTTTACTATATTAACAATACCATTGAAGTGTTTTATAGTATATCATTTACAGAACAATACGATTTATACAATTACAACATTAGAGTTATCAAATAGGTACACAAACAAGGTATTAATGTCATATGCCCAAGAGCTTAGCAAAATACTAAATTATGTCCCTTGCATAAACAGTCGTATTCTATTCTTAATAGGTTCTCTCTTCTACTATGTCAATATTTTCTCAGTATACTCACACGAACTTATAACATTTTCTACCATACTATAACAGGTTCTAAATGTTCTCCTTAAAAGTTCTGAAACTATTTTCTCCGTGGCCTCTTAAACTTCTTTGAACCATCTAAATGTTGCGCATTGGTGCGCAACAATACTTTCTTATTTGAACCATCTAAATGTTGCGCATTGGTGCGCAACAATACTTTCTTCATTGAACCATCTAAATGTTGCGCACCAATGCGCAGTTCTGCCAAGCCCTCCTTTCCTCGGAAATAATCTGTATTAGGGCTTTCTTCCAGGTTAATTGTTATATACTCATTGTTATTTCGGATCGACCTCTGTCATCCCTTTTTATCTATTTAAAATACCATTCTGTTATTAATAAAACATATTTTCCTGCTATGGGACACATCCCAAGCCGAAAATATGAATTACACCACTCAAAATCTTCATGTTTTATCTATGTTTTGAATGTATATGTGTAAACATCATGTATTTCCCTGAGCTATGTGCTTACCAACTAGTGTTATTTCATGTAGATATGAATGTATGCTACTCATAAAACCCACATTAGCATAATTTGTCTGTTAACTGTGTGCATATTTGTGTAAAACGACGAATAGAAGACTAAAATGGTACTACATTTGCATCTATATATGTATAAATTATATATTTCCCTGAAATGTATAACTACTAGCCAAGTAATTTTTCCTGTTAACTATGTGGACGACCATGTCATAACATGAATTAAACTATTCAAAATCTCCCTGTCTTATCTAAGTTTTTGTGTGTATATATGTAAACAACAGGTATTTCTCTGAACTATGTGACTACCAACGAGTGTTATGTATATATGAATGTATGTTACTAATAAAGTATACATAAATCCAATTTGCATGCTAATTATATGTATGTTCATTTAAAACAACGGAAAACGTGAATAAAACCTATTCAACACAACTCAAAAGCTTCATGTTTTATCTACATTTGTCTGTATATATGTGACCCTTGTGTATTTCCCTTTTATCTATACTACCAAGAAAGCTTATCACACGTAACACCCGACCTGGCAATAACCGACCTGTGTATTCTACCACCACCTACGTTACAACAAACCCTCGGTTATTGTTTACGTAATAATCACCAACTACTCGGAAGGCTCTATGTAGCCCTCTACGAATAATAAAATGACATATACACCTAAAACATAGACAGGTTGACCACTATTAATTAGAAATAGCACAAGTTAGATAGGGGCCGCTGGTTTTTGAGAGTCATTCTGTGTAAGGAGACGGCATATTTATACACATCATACTCCCTTGGTTATATAAGGGAGTTGCAACAAACAGCAAACACAGAATTAGACAGACACAATTATACCAAGTTGGTTATAGCAAGACGCAACAACAAAAATAAACACAGTTTAGGCATATGTAACATCTAAACAGAAGAGATAGAGGCTTTTTGAGAATAATTCTTGTATGTAGAGACCGTCACGCATTATGACAATTTACTTATATAACAAGACATCACAACAATAACAACAAATAAAGACCGGAGATATAGGGCGGTACTACATTAAACATTAGAAAACCTCAAACGAACAAAACAACACGAAAACTCCAGAAAAAAAACACAAAATTAACAATAAAATTTAGATAAAAATAAAAAAAATTCGGCGTTGCATCTGACGATGATTGTTGTTATGTCTTGCTATAAGCAAATTGAACCAGTGTATGTGTGTGTCGATGTGTTATATCTCATACAAGAATGGTGTTCAATCCTAATCTTTTCTATTTTGATGTGTGTATTTTGTTGTGCTGCTGCCTTGTATAAGCAACTTGTCATGTGTAATGGCGTCCCGTCTCCGCCCAAAAGTATTGTACTCAAAACCTTTTGGTCCTATCTATAACAGGCATTATTTCTAATTACTAGTGGTCAATCTGTCTGTTTTTAGGTTTAAAAGTCATTTTGAGGTATATTACATGTTACATGTGACAGACATCCTTGGTAGTTATGTATTTCATGGAAATACATGCTAGCCACCTATATACAGACAAACATACATAAAACATGAAGCTTTTTAGTTGTGTTAAATAGGTGTTTATTCAGTTTTTCCCCTTGTGTTAAATAAACTTGTCACATTATTAGCATAAAATTGTGTTTGTGGCTCTTTTATTAGTAGCTTCGTCATGGTTAAATAGATAAAAATTGTAATACATAATATTCAAGTAGGTCATTCATTATATAGTTTACATAAAAAGTAGGTTTGTCTTCACCTTTTTGTAGTTTTCACATAGACATATCACATAAATATACATAGTTAACACGCACCTTCTGTTTGTGTATGTTTTATTAGTAACCTACATTCATATATACATGAAATAACACTCATTGGTAGTCACTTAGTTCAGGGAAATACATGCTGTTTACACATATGCATACAAACATAGATAAACTAGTTGGCGTAGTGATACAATAGGAAGGGAAAAATCCATTGATAAAATAGTCCCTGCTCGCGGAAGGTTCGCGTAGAGCTGAACACCAAACAGGTCTAAGCACGTTCTAACACCATATGCAAGATAACTCAGACAACACAAGGGCAGCTAATTCTGTTAAAACGTAGCCAGGTAGCAACTACTCCTAAAAATAAACAACCAGACATAACAAACAACAAGAAAATACCAACAAATAAACAATAAATAATACGTAAAATAGAAAAAATTTAACCATAAAGCCAGCTTAAAATTTAAAAATTCGAGTTTTTAAAAAAATACCTCATGAAAACCACAGAAAAGATCAGCCAAGTCGCCCTCTTCTTGGAAATAATACTTATTATCTGTCTTTACAATAAATAATACGTAAAATAGAAAAAAATTTAACCATAAAGCCAGCTTAAAATTTAAAAATTCGAGTTTTTAAAAAAATACCTCATGAAAACCACAGAAAAGATCAGCCAAGTCGCCCTCTTCTTGGAAATAATACTTATTATCTGTCTTTGCTCCAGATTAATCCCTATATATTCTTTGCCGCAGGCAAAAACCCCTCCAAAACCGCGCCTTATACTACTTATGTGTGTGTGTGATGAGGAGTAGTATATTAATTTGCGCGTGTGGTTCACCCTCCTTTAAAAAATGGTGGGTATACCCCCACATCACCCTCCCCCAAGAAAAAAACACATTAAAAAAAAACAATTTCCAATAACACAAAAAATTGGGTTATGTCAGTATTCACATTTAGAGTATTTTGTGTGTTGTTTAAAAATAATTATTAAATCAATTTTCCCTCTGATACTTCATTATTAGTTATATTCTGAAAAAACACACAATTAAAAAGTAATAAGTAAATTTAAAGATGAATTAAATATAAAAATAATGAGTGAAATAGTATTTCTCAGAAGTAAAGCATATTCATATTTAGTACATGGAAAAGAAAAAAAAATTGTGGAGGACGCAGTTCTGATAATCCAGGCGCTACGACCTTGATGATAATGATGGTGTTCCTCCTTCGCAAGCGAAGATGAGCATGGCATGAACAACATTAAATGCGATGAAAAAAAATAAAAAAAATAAAATATATATTAATTAAAATAGGTAATTAACTAATTTGGTTTGTGAGTTCATAGATGCCGATGAGTCTGATTCGAGCACGGAAAGTTCTATTGCAGTGCATGCAGGAGTGCTGAAGGTTCTGGGTAGGAGAATAAATAACTACGACCTCACAAGTGGCAATAACGTCAAAGTTCAAACTCCATGATTTCCAAATAAAACTGAGAATCACCATCACATTAGTAAAACCACATAGTAATAGATCAAGCTCCTTTATAACAATATATATTCACTTCAGGTTTGGACATTGATTTTTCAATTTGAACCATCTGCCAGCCAGATCGAAATGACAAGGAAAATGGTAGAGCTGGGAATTTAGATATAAGAATGAGACCTTGATGCCATGTTCCGATAATTCTGTCTGTTTGAATGAGCTTTTTTATGCTGTTTCTCTTGTTTGTAACAGTCACTTTGAATCAAGATCTGGATAGGACAAGGATGCGTGCTTTTACCTCTACTTTTCCATATACATGACAGAATAATAAAAGAAGCTCACATCAACAAAAAGAAAAACTTTGCAAATAAACCTCATGAGGAACTTAACAATGAGATCAACGAACTACTATTTGCTGATGATCAAAGTCTAATATACAAAGATGAGGAAAATTTGCAAAATCGCGTCGATGCATCGCTATTAGCATGTCAGATGTACAACATGAAAATTAACGTACAGAAAACAGCAGTTATAAAAATCAACAGGTCTGAAAAACCAAAGGATATAACAATAGATAACACCAAAGTCAAACAAGCCAAAGAATTTAAATATCTAGGAAATATTTTTTCCGAAAATGAAAGACTAGACAGAGAAATAGAAACAAGGTGCCAGTAAGCAAACTCAGTGACCTAACAACTTTTACCATTATACTTCCCCCAAAGATTAAGATGGAAATATTTTAAAAAAACAAATATATCTACAATTTTTTTACCAACACTATGTTACCACTGTCAAACAGCCTCACGGCAGAGGAAAATGTTACATGTGAAATGAAGTGTCTGAGAAAATCTTCAATGGTTACTAAACTAGATAAAATAAGAAATTAAGAAACTAGGAAAAGAGTTGGTATAATGACAGATATTGAACATATTGACAGACAGCAAGTAAAATGGTTCGGTCACCTTATGAGAATGAAGCCAAACCAAATACCAATAAGAGCAAATAACAAAAGAATATACAGGCGCAAAGCCAAAGGTAGACCAAGAAAGTGGTGGATAGAAAACATCAAGATAGCATTGAGCAAACATGGACTAAATGCAACCACAGCGACACATCTGGTCTTGGAACGACAACTTAAGCTCCCACCCCTACGCTTAACGGCAAGTGTGAATACGATCAACCATCATTCACCTGGGGACAAACAATAGACTTCGAATACACATTCATCGATTCGCATACAGTTGCACATCTACTTGCATACACACACATGCATGTGTATAAATAAATACATGGATATGTAGAATTACACTAAGATCGTGGTGACTGGATTACCAGAACTGCGTCCAGCATTATTTTTTATAATTGTAAATCACTGATATAACTAAATTGGACTAATTTCTGTGTTTCTTCTTCTTCTTCAGCGTTCATTATCAAACTCCCACCGGATCTCTCTTGTAGCAGGACCATGGTCCTACTAGATTTCCAGCAGGATGTAGTCCAGAGAATTCAAATGCGTTGTGTCGCCGCTTTATTTGCGTCAGTGACCCGACACATCAGTTTTCGGTATGTATATACATACTAGGTATGTATATACATATATATATGGCGTGATGTACATGGCGACATGGCCCGACTGTGGCGGAAAGGTATAGGGTTCACATTCCACCGCAGGCAATTGTGCACCTAAACACTTCCAATAAAAATGACAGGCTACTGAGCTTATGGATATGATGCCAACACAATCCCTGTTGCTAAACAATGCTTGGTTGATGGCTGCATCCTGAATATGAATCCTACCAATATTATATATATATACATAAGTAAAGTAAAGTAACCCATAGCATTTATTAATGCCGTAGGGATGTGTGATGTTAGCGATCTCACATTTCAGAGACTGTGCAAATGAGGGCGGTAGCCATCTCCTCTCCCTCGCAGTCTTTACTTCCTGGATTAATCAGGTACCCATTTAAGGCTTGGGGAACCAGGGAGTCGTTGCGATCTGAAAAACATCCCCTGTTAAGACAACCTTGTGCTGATCCAGAGTTTCAACCTCTAAAAACAACAATATCAAACACAAACACGCTCTACACCCCAGGAAGACATCCTTGTGCTTGACCAGAGTTTCACACCAACTAAAGCAAAATACCACATACAGGATATGCAACCCAATAGAACAAATACCCACCCAAAAAAAATAAACACATACATCAGCACTTGACCACTATCATATATGAATTGCATGAGAAAGATTCTATCAACAATTGAATAAGTGAATGAAGATAGAATACCTTGTAAAAGAAAGTACAATTATGTGAATCATTGGATATACAATAACCAGTAATGAATATTAAATGAAACTTGTTGGAAATATTTTAGCAAATGATATATAACAATGTATAAATATATGACTATTAGTGAGATTCTAAGAAGTTAGAAATCTGAGGTGAATATTTGGAATGACTGTGACTAGCAATATACAATTATTTGAGTATTTGAATGACATGTATAGAAAGAGTTCAAGCCAAAAGTTATAAGAATAAAAATAGGAGAACCATTGAGAGAAATCGATATAAAGTTGTGAATATGGCAAGGAACAAATTGAAATAAGTATGAGAGAGTATGTGGGTATAAATGAAAAGTTGAAAAGGGACACATAAAAAAGTACAAGAATGCATGATGCAACCATAGGGACCGAAAATGTAATAGAACAGACAAGAATAATAAGAATGTGTGGGTGAGCAAGGTATGTAAGAAGGAGAGAATGCAGGAGAAAGAATGAATAATAGGAAACTAAACACAAGTGACAGAAGCTTGTACTCTATGTATCAGGAAGACTTTAAAGTATTGTACCATATACCATATATTGTCATATCTAGACTAGTATAATCACAACATGTATCGAATGAAGAATAGAGATGTAGATAATACCATTGTATGTTTATATTTTATCTTGTAATTTTAATTATTTTTAAATATAAAAAAATATATTTTTTTTAAAACAGAAAAAAGGACGATAATATGTACGTAAATATATAAATGCGTGTTTGTGTGTATATATGTGTGTATCTATGTATATATATATATATATATGTGTGTGTGTATGTATGTATGGGTATATGTACATAGGTAAGACTACGTATGTATATTTGTATATGTGTAGGTATATATGTATATACGAGGTGTGTGCATATATATGAGTATGTAGACCCAATTGTGTGTGTGTGTACATGTATATGGTATGCATATAGGCATAGAACTATATGAGAATTCAAAACTTTATATATGTATGAATATATAGGCTTTTTGGAGAGAAAAAATCTTTCTCCACAGGTACAATCAGCAGCCGATACTGCAAACCAATATCAGCCCAGATAACAGGTGATCCATACCCACTCAGCGAATGAACAACACAGGAAATAGCAGATGAAAAGATATCCAATAAATCAATAGAAAGTCCTTTTAAGGACTATCACCTTATAGTCTCATCAATAATACCGGAGACATGCAGAGCCACGCCATAGTCCATATAAGGACTGCCGCTAGGAGGCCCACAGCGAACCCGGCTAACAGAGCCACATCCTAGCAACAACCAGGCAGGCCACAAAAACCACGCTCCCAACCGCTCGATATAACCAGTATCGACACCAGTCCTAGGTTGAAAGAGGCGGGCCTCGACCAAATGAGGCATAAACCCCTACTTAACAAAGAAACAAATGATGATGATGAAGATGATGATGTCTATGGTGTGATTGACTGTGACTGATGAATCCTATGCTGTCCCATACGTATTTTAGCAGTCTTCCAAATGTGATACTAGCTATGGCTATTCTGTTATTCACCTCAGTGTTGATGTTTACATCTTGTGAGAGAGCGCTGTCCAGGTAGGTGAAACTATTGACAGTTTGAAGCTCTTCTTTTTTCTTTCTGGTACGCCACTTCCCCAACTCTACAGAACGTGTTGTGTAAGTTGATGATGATGGATAATGATAGTTTATTTATGATTATGTTGAATTTTGTTCAAATTGTGGAGGAGTTGCACCATTCGTCGACCACATCCACTTTTTTTTGTATCCAACAGTGTTTCAGTGGCAAGATAAATCAAGACAACTAGATATGTACCAGGATACACTGACAAGATAAATCAAGATAACTGGAGATGTACCAGGATGCACTGACAAGATAAATCAAGATAACTGGAGATGTACCAGGATACACTATTAAGATAAATCAAGACAACTGGAGATGTACCAGGATACTGTGACAAGATAAATCAAGATAAACTCTTTGCTTTTCCCAACGCTCTGCTAGCAAGTGCCCTCCAGCTCATTGAAAATCAAATGTTTCATCCGTGCTGTCCAACATATCCAGGCTTTGCATGCTTGGACAGACATGACCTGTATGTATCTCTGGGGCACGAGCCCCTCGGTTACCCTGACCGGGTTTGGCCAGCCTGTCAAAGACGTTACCGGGGCATGATCGCTGCCACATGCTAGCAACTGTTTGGAGGCACAGATGAGATCTGAGTGCCAAGTGGAGACCATAGATGTGAGAACTACTCCAAAGGAGTATGACAGTCTTATCATCATCAGAAGTACTACCCATATCTGACACTCCATACACCCCGCATATATACTTATACTAATACATACATACGTAAATATACATACATAATTCACACATACGTAGAAAAAACACACATACATCTGAAAATGCAAGAAAACATACATCCTCATGCATACATATATATATAAACACACACGCGTACACATTCTCGCGCGCGCACACACACATTCTACATATATATATATATATATATATATAGTAAAGTAACCCATATCATTTATTAATGCTGTAGGGGTGTGAGATGTTCGCGATCTCACATTTCAGAGGCTCTGTAAATGAGGGCGGTAGCCATCTCCTCTCTCTCGCAGTCTATATAAATATATATATATATATATATATATATATATATATATATATATATATATATATATATATATATATATATATATATATATATATATATATATATATATATATATATATATATATATATATATATATATATATATATATATATATATACGTACATCCACATACACACATAAAAGCTTGCACACTCACCCTCGTATACATATATATCCTGCAGTGTTTGATCATCTCAGCAACATCATGTGCTACGAGCTCAGCACTTGAAATGCTTTCTTTATAACAATTCATGTTCATTGCTTTCTTTATATCTGAAGAAGATATGTCAATGAATAGACAAAGCAATATTTTGTGAGTTCGAACCCGAGAAAAGAAATTCTTTTTTTTTTTTTTAAATTTCAATCAGGAATAACCAAATTTCAGAGTCTGTTGCCAAAGCCAAGGTCATTAGCCTCATTTTTAATCCCTGAATAAAAGTGTCTTCTTGACGACCACTTAGTGGAGATTAATCTACAGGATACTTGTACATAACACATGTCACATACAGGGTTGCCAGACGTCCGGCAAAAGGAGGACATGTCACATATAGGGTTGCCAGACGTCCGGCAAAAGGAGGACATGTCCTCCTTTTTAGCTCTTTATTCTCCGTCCAGCAGGCAGAGCTAAAATCTTTTAAAATGTCCAGCTTTTCTTACATTTTATATTATAATTTTTATGTATCGTTGTTACGACTATTACATCGCATGTTTACGTTGTTACAATGTACAAGATCTATGCTATTCTGCTAATCAGTCGATTTTAGTTATTCTACCAATCTAGCTTTGTGCTGTATTATCTATGGTCAAAATGTTAATTTAATTTCCGGTTCCGGCAACAAAGACGCAAATTTAAATTGTTATTTTAATTTGTAATTTTTGCCGTCTATGTTTATGAAAATGGCTTCTTCAAATATAAAATGCAAATTCTCGAACACTTTGAAAAATAAGTTTCCTTGCTTCGTTGAAGGATGCAATGAGAATGAGGCAGGTTGTACGATTTGCAATAGTTACTTGTCCGTTGCCAAGAAAAGGGGCTACATACTTGGAGCGCCATGTTGACAGTGAGAGACATAGAATCCTAATCAAAGTGTCTGCGTCATCGAACAAATTGGCATCATTTTTTCAGCCCAAGTATTCAAAGGTGTTGTTGAAAGCACATTCGGCTGAAGCAACTTTGGCATTTCATACTGTTTGTCATCATCAATCTTACAACTCGATGACCTGCACAGCTGGTTTGATGCACACATTATTTGAAGATTCAGAAATCGCTAAAAATATTGCTTGTGCAAAAACAAAGACTGAAGCAATAATAAACCAGGTAATTGCCCCCCACCCCACACACTGTTGATCAGTTGGGTAAATCTTTAGGTGGCAAAGAGTGTTCTCCTTGATTAATGCTCAATGGACAAAGTAGACTCTTACTCGACTCTGTAAAGGGCATCACTCTTAACAAAGTACAATTTGAAGAATCTTACCTGTGAACAGTTTTATGCATATGTGATTGCTAACGAGGATCTTCTGCGAAAAATTGGCTCCTCCGAGAAATGTGTCATGTAATTAATAAAGATTATAAGGTAATGATTGTACAATTGGCTATTTAAATGATGTTTTTGACATTTTGAAAAAGACGTCAATTAATTAAAAAAATTTTAACATGACTGTTTCTTGGTCGATTCACTAAGATTAAGATACACTTAATTGTCAGCTATTACAATAAAATTGTGCTGACTGTGAGCTTAATCCGAACGACTCAAAAGAACATTCAAAATGTCCTCCTCTGTCTTCCTTTTTGTTTTATTATGGTGTCCTCTATCGAGTTTGAAATCCTCTGTAAAGATGCTTCCTAAATACGTGAATTGTCAGACCTGCATTAATTTTGTTCAATTGATAGATATATTTAGCTGATCGTGTGTTTTACTTACAAGAATATAACTTTCACAATAAGAGGCTAAAAGAATATCGATCAGATCGATGCGACAGAAGAAGATGTGGAATACTTAATCTTGTTAAGAACAATATCAGTGTACACCAGTTAGAAACGTATATGGAGGAAATGGAATATCAGATACTCCACGCCAGGGGACCGAAAGTACATAATTCCACCTCCTCAATTACTACCCGAATGACCACCCATTAGCACTAGACAAAATCTCAGTCAAGAAAAATTGATTATGTGTTGAGACTTCAGTAGTCACTGGCAGGGCTAGGGTTATGATCACATGAACAGGAGAGGTGTGGAACTAGAAAGCTGGGAGGATGAACATGAACTTATCCTGATAAACCATCCATAGGCGCGCGCACGCACACACACACACACACACACGCACACACACGCAAAATCGATGTTTCGACCGAAAGGCATTTACCAAGGATAACATGTACGTATAAATAATAAACGACAAGTAGGTACGACACTACTTGTCGTTCACATGTCTATCGAAAATGAGGTGGTAACAAGCTCGTATACTAAGGGGTTGTTAAGGTTCAACACCACTCTCTCCTCCCAGAAATTCATACCCTATAGTTTAGTACTTGGAATTCAGACAGAAGACAGAAAAAACACCCCCCCCCCCCTCTCCAAGTACTTTTTAACGAATTTCCAAAAAAGGCTACCAAAAATCTCATAACAGCGAAGAGATAGCTCATCCAAATTTGCGAATCACTATTTATTTAGGCTATCTAACCTCACTCCCTCCCTAACTGAAGAAGTATCTACTGCCCTGGGTGGTGATGGTGGTGTCTATGGTGAAGATGATGACGATGATCTTGGTTACAGCGATGATTGATAATGATGGCAGTCATAGTACTTTTGGGACGGTGATAATAATTGTTGTGTCGATGATAGCGATAATAATAATGGTGAAGATGATGCTGACGACAACGATGATGCAAACACTTGTACTTCAGCAACAATATATGAACATGTGTAGTGTTGTTTTTTTTCGTTGTCACTCTTTGCAAAGGGAGACAATCGTGTTTTTTTTCTTATATGCTTAATATTATTTACATTATATACCTTTGGCCTGAATATTCTGTACAGCTAGAACGTCGGCCTTAGAACACATGAAATGACGTGCTACATGACTTGCTACATTCCGTGCTACAATACATGCTACATGACTTGCTACATTCCGTGCTACAATACATGCTACATGACTTGCTACATTCCGTGCTACAAGACATGCTACATGACTTGCTACATTCCGTGCTACAAGACATGCTACATGACTTGTTACATTCCGTGCTACAAGACATGCTACATGACTTGTTACATTCCGCGCTACAAGACATGCTACATGACTTGCTACATTACGTGCTACAAGACATGCTATATGATGTGCTACATTCCGTGCTATAAGACGTGCTATATGATGTGCTACATTACGTGCTATAAGACGTGCTACATACTGTGCTACGTGATGTGCTACACTCCATGTTACATGGTGCGATTCATGATGTGCTACATTCCGCGCTAAAAGACGTGCTACATTCCATGCTACATTTAGTGCTACAAAACTTGCTACATGACATGCTACATGACGTGCTACATTCCGTGCTACATTCCGTGCTACAAGACTTGCTACATGCTGTGCTACAACTTCACTGACTGTAGAAAACTTCATGCAAGGTAGACGTAAAGGACAATCCGTCTTGGCGTAGAGTCAGTGCATATACAACGCCTTGCGACAGATAGGAAAGCTGTGACAGGCTAGGGTAGCCCACCCGAAATGTCAAGGCAGGCCGAAATCGGCTGTGCTGGGCGCATAACGGTGGCACAACGTAACTACGCTCCCAGCGGAAATCGTAGGAATATCCTTGCTGATTACTAACTATGGAGCTAACGCAAAACATATAAACAAAAGTGGTTCATGTGCCTATCGATGGTAGGTCACGTGGTGCATGTGACAGATCTGTGGTACTTCACGTGGTGCATGTGACAGATCTGTGGTACTTCACGTGGTAAGTATGACAGATCGATAGTAGTCCACGTGGTTTACATGCCATATCGGTGATAGTTCACGTGGTTATCCTGCTAAATCGATGGTAGTTCCAGTAGTTCCCATATCAGATCGATGGTAGTTCACGTGGTTCGCATGCCAGATCGATGGTAGTTCGATGGCGTTTTTCCGTCACCATGTAAAACAGGCCTCCGCAAACTGGATGTTTATATCAAGCTATTAACACTTCTACTTATGAAGGTGATTTGAACCGCCCACTCAACACCACCATGGGCTAGACATCTACATGGATAGGTGTGTATATGGGTGATGGTGGGGGTGTGAGTGTGCATGCGTTCGTGCGTAGTACATACAACTGGAAAGAGAGACAGCATTATGTAAGGAAGATGAGAACACACATTTAGCAATTACATCTGAGTGTTTCATACGCGAACATTGCCGTCTGTATGAATAAATATCATCAAGATGTGGAATATGTCAAAAACACACAGATTCAAGGAATTCGGGATAGTGTATCTTTTGGGTTTTTTATGTGTTTCTGTTGATGACTGTAATGCAAAATTAATAACACAGAGAGGTAGAATTAGCGACTACAAAACTAACCATAATCTATGGATAGGAGGGCGGTTGTGTGGGTGGGTGTCTGTGTGCCCCGCTCCCCCAGTGCACGGTCCCTTTCAGTAATATAAAGTTGAAAGTGTCAGTTGCAGACCACTTACACATTAGCTCTGGCAACGATTACAAGTTACACTCGGACTGCGTCTGAAAATATTGGTTGAAGGGAGACGAATGGGACGCAGGTAGTATGTAGGTAGTTATTGAGTTTACCTCTCTTTTGAAGAGGCGTGTTCTTTCAACTAGTGGACAGCAAAGTCCAATTAGTTATATCAGGACGCACTACTATAAATAGAGTTAACAATGATGTCAAATAACTATAATCTAAATTGGACGCAGCGAAATCTTTAATGATATCAGTTAATGTGTGTAGTAATATTGTCGAGATGATGTTGTCGAATGCGATATAAATTATTTGATAGTAAGAGCCGTGATATAACCAAATTATTTGAGTCAGAGCCGTGATATAACCAAATTATTTGAGTCAGAGCCGTGATATAACCAAATTATTTGAGTCAGAGCAGTGATATAACCAAATTATTTGAGTCAGAGCAGTGATATAACCAAATTATTTGAGTCAGAGCCGTGATATAACCAAATTATTTGAGTCAGAGCCGTGATATAACCAAATTATTTGAGTCAGAGCCGTGATATAACCAAATTATTTGAGTCAGAGCCGTGATATAACCAAATAATTTGAGTCAGAGCCGTGATATAACCAAATAATTTGAGTCAGAGCCGTGATATAACCAAATTATTTGAGTCAGAGCCGTGATATAACCAAATTATTTGAGTCAGAGCAGTGATATAACCAAATTATTTGAGTCAGAGCAGTGATATAACCAAATTATTTGAGTCAGAGCCGTGATATAACCAAATTATTTGAGTCAGAGCCGTGATATAACCAAATTATTTGAGTCAGAGCCGTGATATAACCAAATAATTTGAGTCAGAGCCGTGATATAACCAAATTATTTGAGTCAGAGCCGTGATATAACCACATTATTTGAGTCAGAGCCGTGATATAACCAAATTAGACTAACGTCCGGGGTTTAAATGTGAGTACCATCGACAAGTGAGTTTTATTTTCTCTCTGTATTTGGTACAAGACACAAGTAGTAAGATATCATTTAATGGTTAGTGTTATCCACTTCATCATGGTTTCATGGGCGCATTTGCCATCAGGCAAGTTAACATTCTTGATAGTTCACCACCAACAACTTCCACATTCAAAAATAGATACATATCCTCATCCGCGTGGCTAAATAGCAGACATCTGTGTAACTAAGTAGCAGACATCTGTGTAACTAAATAGCAGACATCTGTGTAACTAAATAGCAGACATCTGTGTAACCAAATAGCAGTCATCTGCGTAACTAATAGCAGACATCTGTGTAACTAAATAGCAGACATCTGTGTAACCAAATAGCAGACATCTGCGTAACTAATAGCAGACATCTGTGTAACTAAATAGCAGACATCTGCGTAACTAAATAGCAGACATATGTGTAACTAAATAGCAGACATCTGCGCACAGTTCAAATCTATGTTCATAGTCTACACTACGTCGAGTCTCAATGTTAGATAGTTTCAGATACAATTATTTGCAAGTTATGGCTACCTTTAGATACATAATACATGTACGCTAACAAATGATCGATTCTGACTCAACTTTTTCATTGGCTGGCTATAAAAAGTGATCAATGAAGGAATGAGATTATTCAAATCACTAATAGCAGTGACGCGATCACATGCTAGAGAACATATTTTATTTATTCTATGATCAGAAATGCTACAGGTTATTGTTTACAAGGGCTTGGTTTATGTATGTTTATAATCCGCTATGCACACCCGATATGTCCATAGGCGTTACGATCTCCGCTTCAATAAATCTATCCGGGCTGATGGTTCTGGTTCTATCTTGGTTCAATGCTCTTTTTGAAATCAAATTCGCTGTTATCTACGAGACATGTCAATCCCAAATCTCACATTCTTGATATTGGACCATGCTGATGTTTCTCAAAATCATCTGATCGTAATGACTCACGAAGAGCATTGAGTACAACTGCTCGGTCCATATACTGACCATTTGTTATGGTGACGACGCTAACTACTTTGTCGGCCCGTTCTTTTCCCTCCACACCCACGAGTCCGGGGACAAAGAGATTTTTCGCAGCTGAGACCCACATTTTAGCTCTCTCTAATGACCCTGCCCATCGCCTATGTACAACACCTATTTCGACATTCTGAATCGCATAATTGAGTCACTTAGTATGCTCACTTGGGAATAGTCTTGCGATTTCAGCCAGTTTAATGCCTGCGTTACGCAAACACTTCCTTCGTTAGACTACTTGTTGTTACGGTAAAAGTACCACTGGCTTCGTGTGTTGTTCTTCGGTGTAATCTCGCAGTAAAGTTCCAATGAGCACCACCGGTGTTTGATGACCGACCCATCTGTCTAAAGCGCGACATCTGTTTCATCGGCATTTTTGTAGATGGGCACCTTGGCCTCAGCATCCACGCTCATAGGGATACGTTCCCTGCACTCTCTATTGAGTGTAATGACTGTCTTGACTGCCTTCTGAAAGATCAAAGGGACATGTATCCATTCATCGCGATTATTGATGTTTTCTTTGGCTCAAATCTGTATAATGGTATCCCCAGCTCGTCCCATCACCGATTTCTTCTCTTGAACCTTCTTCCCGTCATAAGAGAGAGCTAATTGGGTAATTGGTTATCTGTATCCGAACTCACTCTGAGGCAGGACCGTGCCGTCCTATGATGCAAAGAGGCGGCAGTATCAGGCGACACCAATCAAAATACATTGTCAGGGGCGGCATTTCAAAGAAAAACCATTAAAGTCGCATTTCGAAGACTTACATCATACTGAGAAAATCTGCCACATGGCCCTGCTCTGAGGTAGGCACGAACGTGGTACATATCATTTTTTTTAAAGATATGCTTGGCTCGGGAAATCAATGCAGAACCTCATAGGTGGAATACATGGTGTCTCTGAAGCAACCAAGGATGATCCGCATCACTTCGTTTTGAATATCTCAAGTCTCTCAATCTATTTGGCGGTAATAGTGGTACCTGCGTATTCAATAACAGGGAGGGCAAGAGCGTCATATAAGATTACCAGTTGTGATTGTTTGGTGTCGGCCGCTGTCATCACTCTCAGAGCTGTAAGACCTTCGCTGGCCTTTGTGATAACATGATCAACGTGTTTCCGAAAGCACAAACTATGATCTTCTTCTTCTTCTTCAGCGTTCATTCTCAAGCTCCTGCTGGATCTCTCTTGTAGCAGGACCATGATACATTCTAGATTTCCAGCAGGATGTAGTCCAGAGAATGTAAATGCGTTGTGTCGCCGTTTTATTTGCGCCAGTGGCCCGACACATCCGTCTTCAGCGGGAAACTATGATCAAATCACACATCTAGGTATTGTGAAGATAAAGTCCTGATTACATCGTACCCTCTCATCTCCACCGTCGGTGTCGCAGACTTTACGATGTGATTATTAAAAGAGAACCATGTCACCTCTTCCTTCCTTTGGTTGATCAGTGCCTTGAACACATCATACCAGTAGACGATGCTGTCTAACTCAGTGTTTCCCAATGTGGAGCCCACGCCCGACAGGGAGGAGGATCAATTTCATTGTGGGGGAGGGGGATTTTTTGGGGGCAATTCAGGGGAAATAATAACATTTGTGAATATTAAAGAATATGTATATGTTACATAGGAGAGAAATGGGTTGGGAAAGGGCTGGAAAACGTTAGTCAAGCTCATTCTGCAAACTTATTGAGAAGATTGTCTCAGAACACCTCGTTCGCAACCTCGAAGAGGGACGCATATTCCATAGCTGAGACCGTTGGCAGAGTGTTGTTGTAGAGGGTCATGCCGAACATACTCGGAGGCTATTGACGTCAGAAATAAATATGACGCAACGACGCTGTTTCGCACACGACGTATTCTATGGCTTCCACGCAGGTCTGGAAACATGTGTTGTCGAGACTGACTTGGCGGAGGGAGGGGGGGGGTACCTACAACAGAGTGTCATTCCATTACCTTATCAACATGCTCTTGCTTTTCCATGTTGATCCTTTTGTAGCCGGATGGATATCAGCGATGTTGCTCGAGAGGAAGGCGGCTGTCAGGCGCGGTTGTTGGACATCCAAACTCATAACCGCCTAGGTCTACCAAAAGGATCTCCCCTATCACCAGTACTATTCAATACTATACCCGTATACTTTGGCAATCACACATAAGCAATTTGACGGAAGCGGTAGTACATTGTCCTTTGTGGACGATTTTGTAATATATAGACATAAAGAGTCAGAACAGAAAGTTTGGTATGTAGAGATACAATTCCAGTCTCGGGGGAAAAACCCGTACTGGAAGTGCGTGTGCTGGGGTAACACCAAGACAAATGTAAAAATGAACGGAAATAGGTACAAGTGTTACCAAAATTTTTGTAAATAAAACATAGCAGTTAAATATGTCGCTGTGCGTGGTATGTAGGAGCTCGAGAAAGAGAGTCAAAACATTAGTTCAATCCTAGGATCTGGGACTACATTTCAAACTTCTTTAAAGAAATCTGCGCCGATCCGTATTTTTAGTAAACCTGTACTGCTTTATTCCTAGTTACACAATGGCCGCTGGAATTGGGATACGATTGATAATATCACTATTATCTTTGCAAGGAGTGCTCCCAGAAGCAAAAAGAAACCCGGGGAACATGACTTACTACGATATGGTAAGGACAGGACTGTTATTATTAACCATCATCACTGTGCATTAAAATTCAGTAATTTCCGCCTGCCTCTGCGTTCTCTTTTTGCCCTTACACGAATGACATATGGAGGGTATTTGGAAAATGCAATAACTTGTTTATTTTTAAAGCGGTGTGTATGATTTTTGTGTGTGGAAATAAAGCTATGGTTACTGAATGTATTGATGTCATTTTGTGTTGGTGTGTGTGCGATATACGAGATCTATTGTGAATTTATATTATCGACTAAGCCTAGATTTTGGGTGAAAACTTCCGATAAATTATATCCGGGATAGAATGCCGCTTACTAGACATAGATTACTTTGCCGCTATGTACTAGCGGCTATGTTTAAAAAAATATGAATTTATGGGAAAGAAATCCTCCGAAATGTGTGTAATTTCGAAAAATGTTGGCGTATTATATCGGCGGTTGTACACAGGCGCAACTGAAATATAACGAACGCGTACTATTTAGTTGTGGACACAAGTGGAAACGGACGTTAATTAGGTCTACTTTTATTTCCTTGGTTAATCGGGTGCATAACATAACGTTTGCTTACACTCGCAATATTTTTGTTTGATGTGGTTACGAAAATGCAACGGTTTGTGGTTAGTTTTTAACGCAGGGATATAATCAAATACATACACGGTGTTCTCTCCTAGGATTGGCCATATATATATATATATATATATATATATATATATATATATATATATATATATATGGCAAGATAAATATTTAAAAAACAAGATAGGATACACAACAATATATACTCAGCTTCATTAAAGAAATAGAACTACATGAACAAGGTAAAAGCAAAGACATGTTTTCTGTTACAAGAAATATAGAGAACAAAGTTTTTCAAACCATCATTACGAGTGATAGCATATAACAAGGGTAATACTTTAACTAAACAAAAGCATATTCTCAATAGGTGGCAAAAGTGATGTCAAGAAATGTACACAGAAACTACACATATTAACACAGAAGACATGAACATACTGGACAGCGAAGATCAAGAAACCAGAGCCAACACAGTAGGAGTTCAGGGACGTAATAAACAATTTTTTAAGGCAAATTCCCAGGATGCGAAGACATAACAACAGAAATAATCCTGGCAGGCGAAGATGAAACTGTTCTTATATACCATATCCTACGTGGCAAGATCTGGAAAACTGGTGTATGGTCAAAGGATTGGAAAAGGTCAGTTAATATCCCTTTATCAAATAATGGCAACATACAATTATGCACTAACTATAGAACTATCGCTTTGATAAGTCAAGCTAGCAAAATCCTACTGGATATCATCATGAAGAGAATGAAAAATATGATATGAAACAAAAGTCCATGAGACACAGGCAGTTTTTAAATCAGCAGAGGCACCAGAGATCATATCTTGAGCATGAGAATCCCTGTAGAAAATTTCAGGAAATTCAATATAGACTTGCACGTGTGTTTCATCGACTACGCAAGGGGTTCGATTGTGTACGGCATTAGAATCTGTGGAAAATTATGGACGACATGGGATTCGCAAAATATCTAACATATTTAATAGTAATGCTGCATCAAGAACAAGAGGCTGCAGTAAAAGTGGACGGAGTAATATTATAATGGTTTAATGTACAGAAAGGAGTTAGACAATGATGCACACTATCACATACGCTGAAAACGTAATGAGAAACGTAAGCCGACATGATATATGTTGACTTCTGATCTCTTACCGTCGGCGTTCAGCAGAACCCAGAAATCAGATATGTTGACGACACAGTTCTCTTAATACCAAATGAAGATGCACTAAAGCAAATGTTACAGTCAATAAAAAATACAGTGAAGCCCCTCAACATGTTCTTAACTATTACGAAAACAAACATTATGACAACGGATGAAGTGAAATGGGATCAAAAGATAATAATTTGATAATTTCGCACTAGCGGACGTAACAAATTTCGAGTATTTGCTTACACACATAAATAGCTCAGAAGACTGCGTTGTAGAAATCAAAAGAAGAATTGCAATGATGACTTCGAAACTTATCCAAATGAAAATCTTTGGCAATGCACCAGCAGAATAGCCAAACTGTGTATGATCAGAACATGCGTATTTCCTGTGGTAATATATGCTTGTGAGGCATGTACATTAAATAAAACAGTAGTAAAGAAAATCTCTGCATTCAAAATCAGATGCTACAGAAAAATTGTATGTATACAATGAACAGAGCTAAATAGACAAATCCTGACATGCTAAGATCAATAAACGTCGACGAGGGCTGGCGCGTTAACAACATCAGTACAAGAAAGCTGAGTTGTTTTGGTCATTTATAAAGACATAACATCATGGAAAGATTAATAGCTGAAAGCAGAGTTAACGGCAACAGGGGAAGAGGGTGCCCAAGTCGAGGTTCGTGCAGTGATATATCATATTTTTAATACATGTTTCTAGCAACTCGCCCAGAATCGCGGAGTCTTCAGAGAATCATATAGAAGACTACGTTCTGGAAAGAATATGTCACATGACGATTTATATATGTATATATATGTACGTGTGTGTGTGCATATATATATGTTTATATATTTAGTTTCTGATAGCTGCGACATAAATGTATGTGTGTTTTCTCTGAAATAGGTCATGCACTTATTACTTGTCGCCATATTTGTTTATCTAGATGTCCTTGACTGCAATGAATCAGGTCATGACATAAGTGACAGCTGAAAAGTGGGTCAAATGAGTAATAATATATAGCACCTAAGAATTATTATAATATTTCAGAATTAAACAAACGAAAATTAAATTGCATTTCTCCGTGGTACAGAGCATGTTTGTATAGAGCATGTTTGTATAGAGCATGTTTGTATAGAGCATGTTTGTATAGAGCATGTTTGTATAGAGCATGTTTGTATAGAGAATGTTTGTATAGAGCATGTTTGTATAGAGCATGTTTGTATAGAGCATGTTTGTATAGAGCATGTTTGTATAGAGCATGTTTGTATAGAGCATGTTTGTATAGAGCATGTTCGTATAGAGCATGTTCGTATAGAGCATGTTTGTATAGAGCATGTTTGTATAGAGCATGTTTGTATAGAGCATGTTTGTATAGAGAATGTTCGTATAGAGCATGTTTGTATAGAGAATGTTCGTATAGAGTGTGTGGTTTCTATTTAGAGCCTACAAATACTACTCTTAAAAAGGAACGAAAACAAATATAAATCACAGATAAACAGTCCACCAATTCACAATCACATAACCAGAGTCGTATGATTACCACATTAGATGCATAAACACACAGTCAGAGTCGTGTGGCTACCACATTAGATGCATAAACACACAGTCAGAGTCGTGTGGCTACCACATTAGATGCATAAACACACAGTCAGAGTCGTATGGCTACCATATTAGATGCATAAACACACAGTCAGAGTCGTGTGGCTACCACATTAGATGCATAAGCACACAGCCAGATTCGTGTGGCTACCACGTTAGATGCATAAACACGCAGTCAGAATCGTGTGGCTACCACATTAGATGCATAAACACACAGTCAGAATCGTAGGATTACCACATTAGATGCATAAACACACAGTCAGAGTCGTATGGCTACCACATTAGATGCATAAACACACAGTCAGAGTCGTGTGGCTATCACATTAGATGCATAAACACAGTCAGAGTCGTGTGGCTACCACATTAGATGCATAAACACACAGTCAGAGTCGTGTGGTTACCTCATTAGATGCATAAACACACAGTCAGAATCGTCGGATTACCACATTAGATGCATAAACACGCAGTCAGAATCGTAGGATTACCACATTAGATGCATAAACACGCAGTCAGAATCGTAGGATTACCACATTAGATGCATAAACACGCAATCAGAATCGTAGGATTACCACATTAGATGCATAAACACACAGTCAGAATCGTAGGATTAGCACACTAGATGCATAAACATCAGTCAGAGTCGTGTGGCTACCACATTAGATGCATAAACACACAGTCAGAGTCGTGTGGCTACCACATTAGATGCATAAACACAGTCAGAATCGTCGGATTACCACATTAGATGCATAAACACGCAGTCAGAATCGTAGGATTACCACATTAGATGCATAAACACACAGTCAGAATCGTAGGATTACCACATTAGATGCATAAACACACAGTCAGAATCGTAGGATTACCACATTAGATGCATAAACACACAGTCAGAATCGTAGGATTAGCACACTAGATGCATAAACATCAGTCAGAGTCGTGTGGCTACCACATTAGATGCATAAACACACAGTCAGAGTCGTGTGGCTACCACATTAGATGCATAAACACACAGTCAGAATCGTCGGATTACCACATTAGATGCATAAACACGCAGTCAGAATCGTAGGATTACCACATTAGATGCATAAACACACAGTCAGAATCGTAGGATTACCACATTAGATGCATAAACACACAGTCAGAATCGTAGGATTACCACATTAGATGCATAAACACACAGTCAGAATCGTAGGATTAGCACACTAGATGCATAAACATCAGTCAGAGTCATGTGGCTACCACATTAGATGCATAAACACACAGTCAGAATCGTCGGATTACCACATTAGATGCATAAACACGCAGTCAGAATCGTAGGATTACCACATTAGATGCATAAACACACAGTCAGAATCGTAGGATTACCACATTAGATGCATAAACACACAGTCAGAATCGTAGGATTACCACATTAGATGCATAAACACACAGTCCTCTATTGAGCTCTATCTTCTGCGATGTAAGCGAGTGAGAGAAATTCCCGACATGTCCAGGCCTTCATGTTGTCTGTCCATGATTGTTTTTATCACCTCTGCTTCATCCACGTTCCATGAATCATATCGGCATACATTTCCAAACCATGTAAGTTTTCGCCATTTTATTATTGAAAATAATGATTCGTGAACATGTACTTACTTATATGTTATTTATATATTTTATACATATGATCACTATATGAAATGTGCAAAATTTATCTGTGACATTTGTATTCGAAGACCTGTAAACATATTTCCAAGTCCGCAATGAGTACCCAACTCTCACAACAATACAACACAAAGAAAACACTAATGAGTTATAAAGACTGATTTTCACTTAACACCAATGTTACTTTTCCAAATGAAATTTAACCTTGACATATCAACTAAAGCCATCTCCAGCGTTATCTGTAATTTTCATGTGTGTTTTCAATCGCTGCATGTGCAGCGTCCGATGTATAGGTAAACATAAACACAAACCAATTAAAGATAACTAGAAACTAACAGTAAGTACGAGAAAGTACACTTAAATGGCGGTAAATAATATGTACTTACTGCGGGTAAATCTGCTGACAACTCTCTTCTTTTCTCCGTCATCCTTCTCATCAGCCACCCACCATCAACAGAGTTTTATTACTTTATGTGTACTTTATCAGCACAACCATAAACTCAACCTTCTCCCCCTACTCATTCTGTATCTCAGACACACTATAACACTCAGGTTGTTTGCATATCTCCGGACTTCGATATGCTTGACAGTGAGATTTCTATCCTCAGCACTGAAAACCACTTAATCTGTTGTCCTCTGATGTAATTCAGGAATAGCATTGTGTTTGTTATTCTTCTGAGGTTTTCAATTTTTATTCTGTCTCATTGTTACTCTGAGAATTCGAATTCTTCTTGATTATTGATTAGAAACTGGCCTCACAGCACGTGGCGCATTCCCATAAGTACTCCGCCCTCTGTTCCAGCAGCCATCCGACTAGATGGTGTTTCGAGTATAATGCCGCCGAAACAGACGTCGGCATCAGGGCACAACTTTGACCCTTGCGACAGATTTCTTTGTTGTTCTGCCCACCCAAGGCGTGCCCGTCCTAGTTCAAGCACAACGTCGGCCTGTCCGAACAATTCGAAAATTCTTTGTAGGCAAATCATGTCTGTTGTACCAAGTTTTCTTTTAGATTCTGTTGTGAGGGTCCACGTATGACATTGGTAACACAGTGATAGTATGATGATCATTTTATATAGTGCAGTTCTGGTGTTCATGCTCACTATGGTGTTGTTTCTGAAAATAGGAGACATCTGCCCTAAGATCTGGTATACTATGTTGCTTCTATGTTAGATTTCTGTGGAGTTTTTCTCATTTGATGATATGATGCTTCCAAGATAAGTGAATTTTTGCACCTGTTTAAGTTGTTGGTGGGGTGCAAAGGGCCTCGCATTGCTCTCGAGGGGATCACAGGGTTAGCAGATAACCAAGATCCTAAAAGTACCTCCTCGTGGTGCACCCTGAAAACATAAATACAGCATATCTTGCTGTATTCCTGACCAACACTTTCAGGCTCGTGTCAGTGGATGATGTAGATGGAATGAGTATAGTCAGCAATGAGACAGGAATATATCCAATACCACTACACTACAACATCCAACAGCACCGTCGGCACATAGTGATGTAAGGCATTTGTGCGTTCCGTCTCGGTTAGCCATACACAAAAAAAGCAGAAACGTTGAATGGGCGGTCAATGTCCTGATATAGGTAAATCCGGCTAAGATATGATAATAGTACACACTGTTTTGGGAAAAGGTAATACGCGCTAGAGAGCAGCGTTGTCTACGTGAACCGATATAGTGGCAACGAAGCTACTATTGTCCAAGTATGAGACCGACTGGCGGAAGTGCTGTTCATGCTAGATAACACACAGAAGTCCACATGTCCCATCACAATTTACCCCATTCAAAGTATGAGTCATGACCCAGGTATTGGATACAATTTGAACATGCACTCCTGGGTATGGAAAAAAAAAGCTTTGAATACAGCTTCCCATTGCACACTGCACAAACAGTGGACAAGTGTCGGGAAGCATCTTGTTCAAATGTCTGACCAAAGCAGTGATGAAGCCTAGACTCTTGACACTGTGGGAAAGTAGAGGGGAAACATATCTTAACGCAACTGAAGTCCTAGCTCAACTCGACTGTTGCCGTTGCGCAACACGGCTCATACATAGATAATTGGGTTCAGTACCCAAGGGCCAACTGCGACGCCTCTCGTCCGAGATAGGGGTACTCTACCTACTTCTTTCGGTAATGGCGAAGAGTCAAAATACACAAGCAGCGCCTGGCGATGAATTGAAAGGCCATCACAAGAGTACGAGGCAAGTGCGTGAGAAATGCATAGATCAAACCCCAGTCTCCCTACGTATTTGGCAAAGCAGTACTTCGTCTAGGAAGGTGTATCAACCCTGAGTCTAAATCGACTGTCGTCGTTACCCAACACGGTTCATACAGAAGAAATTGTGTCTGGAATCTAGGATACTATTGTCCATTGTCTATCCCCAGGTGGTGTTGTCATAGCTTCCACATTTGCCATTGAGCGTAGAGTTTGTGAAAGAGATATCGTCTGCGTATCAGAGCCAGGCGTGTTGCTCTAGTTAAGGAGTAGTCATGTTTATTCAGGATGGTGACAGCTGGTATGTCACAGCATTTGCCTTTTGACATCTTGTTTCTATCTCTCTGTCGAGTCATTCGTCGTCTGTGAAGATACATCCTAGGTACTTGAACACTTTATTACTTATTGTATTTTTGTGTTCTCTATTTGGATGTTTAAATAGTTTTTTTTTCTCGTTATTTGCATAGTTTTTGTCTTTTGGGTGTTAATCCACTTGTTGTATTTATTGCAAGAGACACAAAGGGAGGTAATGGAATGGTCTTCCTACACGAGGAACAGTCGCTGACTTCGAAGCGCCTCGTCGGAGGAAAGACAAATAATGGATCACACAAGTAAACTATCAGCTCGCCTCGTAACACGTACACACTATGAGTATAGGGCCCCAAAAAGCATTGCACCAAGCCGAAAGCTTGGTATGAAAGAAAGCTCGGAGAAACCTCCCCATTGCACATAGGAAGCAAAAGAGCAAATCGCTCGTAATTCTTCGGGCTAAAAAAAAAAAGAAATACAAATATTTAAAAAATATGAATGAGAGAGAGAGAGAGAGAGAAATGGAGAGAAGCAAAGGGAGAGGAAAAAATAGTTATATTCGTAGATAAGGGCATTTCCCTTAAGAAAATTTTAGTACTAAAAATTATGTCAAAAGGTGAGTAAAATAACAATTTTTGTTACAATAAAAATTTAACTCATTTAACTCCCAGAATAATTTTGTTACTAAAATGTTGTTTCTCATCAAAAGAAGGAAATTACACATGAGTAAATAGCGAATTACACATGAGTAAATAGCGAATTACACATGAGTAAATAGCGAATTACACATGAGTAAATAGCGAATTACACATGAGTAAATAGCGAATTACACATGAGTAAATAGCGAATTACACATGAGTAAATAGCGAATTACACATGAGTAAATAGCGAATTACACATGAGTAAATAGCGAATTACACATGAGTAAATAGCGAATTACACATGAGTAAATAGCGAATTACACATGAGTAAATAGCGAATGACCTTTTTTTTAGGTAATCCCTACCCCTTACTGGAAACGCACATGCTGGCCTTTATGTGTGTGTTATATATATATATATATATATATATATATATATATATATATATATATATATATATATATATATATATATATATATATATATATATATATATATATATATATATATATATATATATATATATATATATATATATATATATATAAGGCCTGTGATAATTATGATATATATATCACAGATGTCACACATTAAAAAACTGGATTGATGTCCTGGGGCCCACCCCCATACACATCACCACCACCCCCTCTCCCCCTTTCCAGGTGTATTTTTTTAGAAGACAGAATATATATATTTACAGAGCTACCTACTATTAAACGCAATACGAAAGGGGGGGGGGGGAAACTAAGGCTATCTGAAACAGTTCTGGCGAACAAACTTTACGGCCCTCTCTCGGGGCTGGTGACCACAGTCCAATTCATTGATGACATCCATATCAGCATCTGACCATCTGTGGATGGATGATGAAGAAGAAAGAATAGTGTCCGCGGTTGAAACGTGCGTGTCTTGTCTCCGACAACCATTAGAGACACTTTAAAAATAAATTATTGTGACAGAAGAAAAGTGGGACACGGTACAATATAGATTAGATATGTTCATTTATTTCATGAAGGGGTTAACAGACAGCTGAAGAACTAAACACGATAAAAAAAATAACTGCAGTTCTTTTTAGTATAAAATATTTTTGTTTCCTATTCCGAGCTTTCAAAGAACACTTAAAGAATATAATGTAGGATTAGAGTAAATAACAAGTGAAATGGCATCACAAAAACAAATAGCAAACGCAAGTTAATAACAGTAGGTAGCATATCCAATTGAAGACGCAGTCATCAACCTATCATGTTTTGGCTGTTGTGATTTTCTAGGCAATAGCCTATAAGTCTAATACGTTCCGTATTTTGCCATTGCTTTCTGAACAGTTCGGATTCACGAGATTCGAACCCGGGACCTTGACCGTCATAAACGGATTCTGTACCACAGAGCCTGACATATTGCAGATACAATCAAATAGTAACTACAAGCAAATATCATCCGTAAGTCTATAGTAACTACAAGCAAATATCATCGGTAAATCAAAAGTCATCATCATTAAGTACCGTCTCCGCAACAAAGGTTGACTGCAACGTATCTCCAACATCTCCTGTCTCTTGTCTTGGTGGTGCACTCTGCTAGACTTTAACCTGTCCATCGTGTGATGTTACTCTCCCACTTGTATCTCTGGAAAGGGGATATCCTGGAAAAAACACCTGGAAAGTGGAGAGGGAGTGGTGGTGATGTGTATGGGGGTGGGACAGGACATCAATCAAGTTTTTTAATGTGTGATATCTGTGATATATATGTCATAATTACATCTTGCTCGCTTCCCTTTGACTTTGCCCTCAAGTAAGGCCTTCAATAAGGTGTCATGTCTTTTAATGTGTCCAAAATATTTTATTTGCCTGATCTTTATTTCTCTTAGTAGTTCTTTCTTCATATTAAGTGTCTTTAAGCACCTCTTTATTTGTTTTCTTCTCTTTCCATGATGTTCTCCCTATTCTTCTATATACCCACATCTCAAAGGCATCAATTTTGTCTTCCAATTGTTTATTTAGTGTCCATGTTTCTGAGCCATACATTAATATGGAATTGATGTAGCATTTTATAATTCTCATTTTTAACTTGTTTGTAATTTGTTTAGATATTAATAATTTCTTCATGTCATTGAAGGTACTTTATAGCCATTCCTATTCTCCTTTTAACTTCTGTTTCAGAGTTCGAGCCTCACCACAGGCAATTGTACATCCGGACCGTTCAGAAAGCAATGGCAACCTACTGAACGTATTTATATTGCCTAGAAAATCACCACAGCCAACAAATGCTGGTTGATAGCTACGTCCTGGATAGGATATGCTACCAAATTTTTCACATCTGCCATCATTTGTGACTATGTGTCCAAGATATTGATACTGTTTTAGTTGTTCTAGTTTCTCTCCCTGTATGTTTATCTCCTTGTATGTTTATGTTCCTCTGTGTCTTTGCTGATTATCATGGTGTTTGTTTTTTGGATATTTATATCCAGTCCATATTCATTACTTGATTTATTGACTTGATCTATTAGTCTTTGTAGTTCATGTTCACTTTCTGCCAAAAGAACAGTGTCATCTGCAAATCTAAGGTTGTTTATTATTTTCCCATTGATCTTGAGTCCTGGTATTTTCTTCTATATTTTTAAAGATATTCTCTGTGTAGATATTAAATAGGCTTGGTGATAAAATGCATCCTTGTCTTATCCCTCTTCTCATTTCTATGTATGGAGAGTAGCTGTTTTCACACATTATTGATGCAGTTTGTTCCCAATATATCAATAGTAACTACAAGCAAATATCATCCGTAAGTCAAAAGTAACTACAAAGCAAATATCATCCGTAAGTCAAAAGTAACTACAAGCAAATAAATGACATCTATTGACGCTACGTCATTGTTTTTATGTTTTCTATTGTGGAGAGTCACCATGTAACTCACAGACCTAACATATATGAAGAAATGTTAATTCTTTTACTTTTGAACGATAAAAAATGTGTTTCCTTTGTAAATTGTGTACTGGAATACCTGTAGGGTGAAGCATCTACCAATAGCTGAAAAAGTATGAGATGTCTGCCAAGTATCTATCTCCCAAAATTTCCCGCTTAAATAAAAGATAAGACGTGTTATTGTTACCTTGCAGTAACAGTGCTCCCATGTTTCAACTTGATGACCTAGTTTGTCTTAGCAATGTCTAACGGCGTCCTACAGACTTATGCGAGTGGGTCAGGTTTGTGACGTTACAAGGCACATCTGCTGTTGGATGCGAGATAAGAAATCTGAAAAGGGTTAACCGGTTGGTGTGTTTTTGTAAGCAACGAAAAACCACACGTCAACATCAACAATGCAACGTAACTGTCCAACAGCATGTTCTATCTTTAGCATTCACGACCTGCAAACCTAAATCAACCTGCATTCCGGAGGTCGAGGTCACTGGGTCGATCTCGAATAACACGGCTCGCGCACTGTGGCGCAGCTGAAAAGTCAGAAATAAAAACTTCCATTTTCAAGACCGGTCAAATCCTCGTTCGTTATCAAACACCTGCGATTAGCAGGGTGTAGGCTGGAGAGCGGAGTGTATTGTACCATGGTTTACAGCTTGGTTATGATGTCTGACTGCACCTTTCGGTCTGACACATCCGAGTTCATCATGGATATAGGGTAACGTTGACTCTATGGGATGGACAGACAACTCCAACCCAAGACTGTTTTAGTCGCCCCCTAGGACATGCGCTGCAGGTAACAGTCCTACTGTTCTTTGCTCCATCTGGGGTATCGTTAAACACAACGGCTACGTCCTCAAGAATAGTACTTCACGCAGATCCCAAATGGCGTCACCTATCTTGGCTTAGTCAACTTTCTCCGCGCTTCTCATTTGCTGGCGCCACAAAATAACACATCAAGTGAACAGTTATACTCATCAGCCAATATAAGTGACGTTAATTAGCATCAATGCGCATTGGAATCAGAAAGTACTTGGCATAATCTACTAACTTCGGCACTTTTCAACAACGTTTACACAGTGACAGTAACAAATGGCATATAGTCACACAAATAACACACCCAACATGGAAGCTAATCTTTGCGGATGATACCGTCAGGTTCATGATCGGTGAAGAGAAATGGGACCGATGTATGAGAGATGTCTAGCTCTTTTTTACATAGCCGTCTGCAACAGGGTTTCTCAAAGTGGGCGTAAACGCCCACTTGAACGTTGAGTTATATCAAGAAGGCGATGTAGGGTCAATGTACTGCCAGGGACGATATAGCTTTAGAGAACATAGAACCAATTGAATGGCCCCACAAATAAATGAGGCCACTTACTACTTTTTTATGTCCAATAAGACGAGAGATACAATTGAGGTGATATTAATTGTGCTAGGCTATCTCTAAAACATGGCATCATCGGAGACAGTCGGAAGTTGAAGACATCTGTACAGAATTCATTAGAACTTCTTTTGTTACGTTTTTTATTATTGTTGTGATTTCGTTGTGTGCTAATTATATACTTGGAGTAGTATGTCAAAAATAGCCAAGGTGACTCCAAGTATATAAATAGTTTATCTATTGTCTATTGTCTGTCCCAGGTGAACGATATGGTTGATCGTATTCATACTTGCCGTTAAGCTTAGGGGTGGGAGCTTCAGCTGAATCTATCTATTGTCTTTTCTCTGTTTATGCTGTGAGGCATCACAGGATTGAATGACAATGGGTTTTCGGACTATTGCACGTCTGGTTGCTCGATGTATACGCAGTAACACTGTGCCGTGTCAGAATGTTGGTAACTCCTTCAATTCACCTTCTTCTTGGTCTTCCTCCGTATCTTGCAGTTTCCATTTTCATGTTGCATGTTCTTGCCGCTGGCCAATAAAAGTTTATTCTCATTAGGTTGCCGAGCCATTTCAATCTGTTTTTTCAATATATTTTACCACTGTTGTTGTTCCAACAGTTTTTATAATTCCCTTATTTCTCACATGATTTCTTCTTCGTGTTATGTTTGCTACTTTTCTTAGGCATCTCATTTCACATGTAGTAAGCTTTCTCTTGTTCTTTAGTTAGAGTCCATGTCTGACATTGAAAACACAATGTTGGGATGAATATTTAATTTATGATTTACCTTTTGGTTTCCATCGGGATAAATGTGTTTTAAAAAAAAAATTATTGGTGTACTTTCATAATTTATGTAGTTGGCTTTTTTAATTATTGTCTTGAACTCTCTGTCCCTTCTTCCATCGGCTGTAAAAATTATCCCTAGATATTTAATTCCTGCATTTGTTTCAGTGGTATCATTTATTTTTATGTTGATTGTATTGGGTTTTCTGCCTATAGACATTACTTCTGTTATTTTCCTATTGATCTTCATGTTGTGATTGTGGCAGCTTTCATTGAGTAGGTTTATGTGATCTTGCAGCTCTTCACTTGAACTGTGGAGTAGCCACTGATCTTCAGGAAAGAGTAGTTCAGTTATGCCATTTGGATGATAATCTTCTGGTGGTGTTTCAACTGCTTTTGTAGTATTATCCATATAAATGATAAACAATAATGGTGATAAGTTACACTCCAGAGGTTACTGATACAACTTTGTAAGTCCTGCATTTGTTCTAATTGCACTTTCACTATCTTTGTATATGGCTCTTACACAGTCTAATAATGTTCCTTTTATTCCATACTTTTCTAGAATACTCCAGAGTAGTTTTCTATTTATTCGGTTGAAAGCTTAAAAAAGCAATATTTATTTGGTTTTTGTATTCTATTGTCTTTTCACTGATTTGTCGTAGTGAAAATATTTCATCTGTATATGTTCTTCCTTTTCTGAACCCGAACTGTTTCTGACTAAGCCCTGGATTCCCATTAGGTCTTTTGATTTTTCCCTTAACCAAGAGATCTCATATTACCAAGGGTCACTCTATGTCACGAAGAGATTCTAGCTTGTAGGTCGATACAGCAGTACCAATCAAGAAGACTGTTGTGAAATTGTTTTCTGCATTTGCTCTCAAACTCCTGCAGATTTTCAGGATATGATTGGAGAACGGAATTCGGTGTGCCATGGTGTACAGCTTAGCTGTGATATATGTGTCTTTTGAGTCTGGTACATTCGACTTTAGCATGACTTCTGGGCCACTTAAGACACTCTTGGAGATGGAACAGCTAACTCCACACCAGCCAAATTAGGAAGATGCGTAAAGAAAAGTATGATATTGTATATATAGATTATTAGAGACTACAGAGATCTGATTTCTAAGAAGAATGATGAAAATGCCATGTACAGTTAAGACAATTGATGCAGATGTTCTCATTGATGTTGGCGTAAAAAGATCAATCATATAAAACATTAGGGACAGACAGTCAAGATTTCTAGGGCATGTACTGAGAAGAACACAGCTTGAATACTTAATAGCCACTGGAAAGATCAAGGGGAGAATTGATAGGGGACGACATAGAGAAAAGTTGCTAGATGGACTAGTATTGTGGCACGGTAGAAGTTCACCAACGGAGCTTATTGACAACACAAGAGACAGAGAGTTGTGAAAAACATGATCGCTTAGACACTTGATTGATTGATATATAGGTGGAACATGGATAAACGCTCACCACACTAATGAAAAGGAATGAGAATCTGTAGATGGAACTATTAAGAGATAGGCATATTTTCCGAGCAGCAAAGGTAAAATATAAATAATGGCACATGATAAAATGGTCTTTTGAAGAATGGTGAACTCATTTTCCTTTCCAAATCTACCGATAATCTAGACTACCATTCTGAGATTAATGGACATCTATTTAGAGAGTGGATAGAGAAGATTATACTTCCATCATTAGATAGACCCTTCTGTTTCCTACCATAATGTGGTAGCATGTGAAGATAAAATCCCTACATCCTCAACTACTAAGGAAGAGATGAAAAAATGTCTTAAAATAGAACATATTCATTTTTCTTCTTCTTCTTCTTTCGTTCACTTGAAACATGTCTATATACGTAATTATGTTTCCTGAATAAAACTCACTGTCTTTTTAGTTCGTTCATACAGTGTCCCATATAACTTTGATTCCAGTGTTATTTCCTCTTGCCAATATGTCTGCCTCAGCGTTTCATACTCAGAACACTCTTGAAGTATATGTTTGGCACTCTGTGCTGCCTGTCCGCGCGAACACATGGCCGTGCTGCCAATCTTGAATGTTGTGTACATGTGACTGCGGAGTCGGTTGTGTCTCGTTCTAAGGCGTAGAATTACAACTTGTTCTGATCTGTTCATAATGTGATAGTCATCTTGTGGTGGTGTTTGTGGCTTTCTTATTGACTTGATCATCTGTTTTTTCTGATGGTACGTGATTGTTACATCTGGTTGGTCTTCGGCAGCACCTTCCTTAGCCAGTTGATCTGCTTTTTCATTTCCTGGTATTCCACAGTGAGAGGATATCCACTGTATGTTTGCTCTATACTGGTAAGACATTTCATTAAGTAGTTTTTGCAAGTCTGCTAGTTTTCCAGACTGGTGAGCTTGAAGCACTTACCTTGCATCTGCCAGGAATACCACGGGCTGTGGGCCAGGGTTGGAGTTCAGAAGTTTTTCAGTTGCCATCACAATTGCTTGGATTTCTGCATCATAATTATAGACCATATTCCATTTATTGATAAGTACTTGAAACTGGAGTTACTGTTGTTTGTAAAGAATGCACACAGAGTAAAGACTTTCCACATTGATAACATTATAGAGGAGCATGTACATATGTGTGTAAGATTACCACCGCTACCATTCACCGTTAATGCCAATAGAATTTGTTTGGGGTAAAATTAAGGGAGCAGTGGCAAAGGAAATTAAAACCTTCAAACTTAATGATGTTCAAAAAATTGCATATAATATGCTCTTCCCCATTGACAAAGAATTCTGGATAAAATGTGAAGATCATATATTGAAAGTGGAAGAAGAATATTGACAAAAAGATGAGTTACGTTTCATTCAATCAACTACAATTATCGATCTTTACAATTCATCGGATTATGAATAGAGAACTAAAATTAACTCGAAACAAGGGCAGGTGAAGACCTAAAAGAAGAAGGATTTAGATAATATCAATATAATAGGGAACATGTGAAAACAACACAGCCGAAGTGGCATAACTATTATTGTAAAGACATATGAGATGCTGACATAAAATATATATCCCTGCTGGACAACAATACTATATTGACAATCGTTAAACGTAGTAAGCTGTTGTGATTTATTCATTTGATGAAAAATTAAGTTCTCTATAAAACAATCACGCATATCAAAGTAGAAAGTGTACAGAGAAGAGGCAGAAAACATAAGATCTGGATTAATAATAAGGCTGGACACTTGGATTTCTTCGCATTGTTACATGAACTCAGAAAATATTTTGGTCGAAGATTTCAGAATGCGACTGCTAACTACTTACAATGTTCACATTATGACGAAGGTAATGATGACTATGCTAAGTACAATGTATATTTACGTTTATTTTAAATTAATAAGAATGTAAATAATACTAAAATTTCATAAACCTTTAACTGTTAACTTTATATCTGGTTGCATATAATCTCAATACAACGTAAGAAAAATATTACATTATAAATATTTCATTTTTACCCATGTTACAGCAAACGGCCGATACGCCTCTACCAGCAATTACTGTAAAATGTACTTCACATACAATCATTGCTACCTTAAAAACGGCATTCGTGACGACTGCTACGATAAATCCGTTCAATCTAGATAATAATTAATGATAAATCTTTAACGTGGTTATGAAATAATACACTCATGCAAAATATGAAAGCCCATACGCTCAGTAATTACGGAGATAATAGACAATATTGGTGATCAACTATAAATGAACGGACAACAGACAGAAGATTCGGTATCATTTCCAGAAATGAGGTTTGTAAAAGCTCTGTTAACATGATATTGAACTGAATTCATCCACGCAGTCAAAAAATACGATACTATCTGAAGACTTGCAAGAAAGGAATAATCATTTTTACATTGAGAACAGACAACAGACTAAAATATCATATGAAAGGGAAGTTTGAAGTTGTTGGCACCGACATGTGCCCATATGGATAATATCCAGAACCACATAACATATTTTACAGAACTGCCCACTGTACCACACCACATGAAGGAAACTATGGTCATCTGAAACAGCTCTGGCAGGCAATCTCTATGACCCTGTCTCGGGGCTCCCGAATTCATTGATGAAATCCACATAACGCCTGACTTCGACTAGAGAACGAGGAAGAAGAAGAACACATGTTAGAAAACTCAATCAGTTTTACACAGCTTTTATCAGAAAAGTTTTTAACATCAGATGACAAGTCTAAATTTCCGATACCAGTTTCGTGGTAAATATGGGAAGTTCAAACATGGTGCCACAAAATGCAGTTAAATTATTCGGGAAATATTCGATTCTGAGCTGCTTAATAGAACAGAGTGAAAGACTAAATACAAAGTCAAACAGACCAAGTATACAAAGATAGACTATATTACGTAATTCCTGTATGCGTAAAGTGACTTTCATTTTTGTGCTGAGACATGCGGGAGTTCGGGGTAATGAGAGAACAGATAGGTTGGCCGCACACGCTGCTACTACGGCTGTTGGTGGAGTGATGGATCGAACAGATATTATTGTGGAAAACGCACGAACAAATGACTGTATAAGTGACGATGACTCTTGTTCCATGACTAGAATAAAGGAATTTGATTTGAAATATGGTGTCGCTAGAAAGGAGCGGTTTCGTGGGGAAAAAATAATGATGGTCAATCAACTGCGTACTGGGACCGTCAGTCAACGTGTAAACGGCGGCTACAATCAAGGAGAGATCTGAGCACCTATGGACTTGTCCGGAGTGCAGTGACGATGATCCAACGACTAACTAACTATATTACGTAATCAACATCCCTCATACCCGTAGACAATGGGGAATGTCTGCAATGAAAATGGGTGAATGTCCTTTCTTTAGGTGACCTTCCACTTTCCATTCTGAAGAAAACTGTCATGCTTTATACGTCTATACTTTCAACTTGGTAAGCGTTTGCTTGAAGTGCAACGTCGTCGTTTCATAGCCAATTATATTATGCATATGGAAGAGGCACTGGTTAATGATGGTAAAGTTATCTAGTCAAAAGAAAGCTGTACGTTTCAATGCGTAAATGATTGCCTGCATTGTACTCGAGTTCTCCATGTGTACTTCGTTCTCTCAATGAAGCGGCAGGCCGCGGAAGATTACATGAAAATAGAAAATTAAGATAGGCCCTATACCCCTAATATCAATAAAGTGACTGGGCGAGTGGCGCTCATGTTCCTGTTTAGGTTGTTACCTGACATTGGAACACTTGGCAGAGAGGAGTTCCTCAGGTCATCATTGTTTACAAAGTGCAATGATATTCCGGCTAGTTTAAAGTTCATTGACCTAGTTTTGGTCAGTTTGTGAAAGCACCACTGCAAACAATAGTATTTGATAATTGTTGGTTTGTCGAAGCTGGGGGCTATTTAGTATTGATCTGTTGGCGAGTCACGTTTCATCTTGAGTGTGGACTGAGAACTGAAAAAAGTAGCGAACCATATCTTCGAGGTCAACGTTTGACTTGCCACCAGCTTACATCATTCATTCATTCATGAAATTCACACCCACGTGTATTGTGTCCTTGAAACCGCTGCAAGCAGTTTGAGGACAAATTAACCAGTAATGAAAATATACACGACTGAAAGCTATATATTTCATAATTTAACGTCTCAAATTAACACACCAAGTATAAACATATTTTCTTAAAATTCTACTACCCCCCAAACACAGACATCGCCCACCAAGGGTTTCCTGTTGGCCAATCCACGCGAGACCTGCGTGAAGAAAAGATCACGTGATGTAAACACTGGCTTGTATGCATGCTACAATCATAGTAAACCCACGTGCATGCAGACCATGAACGCATACGCTAGACGCATGGACAGTTATTTCTGATTGGTTGAGTTGGACATGCCCCCGTTTTGTCATTGGATGACTTGTCCCCGCCCTCGCCTTGAAAATTTACTATACTGGGAAGCAGACAAGATTTTTAGAACGAAACATTTACGGAAGAATGACCCCAGGGTACTCACATAATATGTCAACAAGAGGATGAGTAAGATAAATGTTAATTTCATCCTATCACTCTTCTACGCGGCAGGACAACAATGTAAGTTATACCTTTTTAAAATAAATTATATTTCTATTTTTTGTATGTTATCGTTGCACAATACAAGCCCTTCGTCATACAAGATACATGCAGACGACAAAGCTGAGACAGTTACAGATTGACCGGAATAATTTCGGTTTACCTGACGTTGCTATGATGCGAAGACAAATCGATAGTACTATAGTAGCGATATTTAATCCCATAAATATAATTTAAAAATAGATAAAAATCAATACTCACATATATTTTCAATTTTCGTTTCTTCAACACTTTCTAACATATGATATCAACCCACCCCCTTCTCCTTTTAAGGAAGATTTTGCATTATTAGCCTGTATTGCTTTATTGCACAAAATGAACATTTTATTTATCTTCAAAATGTGTCAGATGAGCGTTTCACCGTGTTCGATTTTATCGAAAAAAATATATCTAGGCCTATATATATTGACTCATAATGACCAGTGGTAGTGTTATTGCATTGATTACTTTCCTGGAGAAAAATGAATATTCTATTGGGGAATGCAGACAACAGATGCAATATCGAAGGGTTCAAAGTCCAATAGAAAACTGACAATCCTTGCAATCTGGACCAACTCCTCACACAGAATAGACGGGATTTTGGTTGTTAAGCCTCTTTTTTAGGAAATAGTGTGGACTAAATATGTAGACCCTAAAGATGATTTTGTAAATAACTTATCACCAGTGACGTCACAAAGGGGGTGTGACAATAGGGATCAAAACCCTGATACAGCTCAGAAATGATACTGAAAATGCAAAATATGATAAACAATACATATGTTTGTGTTAAACAAATAAAATACCAAGGCTACCTAATTAAAAGTTTCTCTAGTGGCAGTTGACAGCAAGAAAAAAAGTCACCAAGAAATGGTGACACTATGGCATGGGATACTGGTCTATATTTTACCAAACTTGAATATAACTAGTCACATTGTTCAAAAGATGTAGAGGATTGTACTCAGGTTACCCCATATGTACTCTGTCCCTCTCAATGAATTGGCACACTACCTATGGAAAGATGGAGTTATAGTAAAATTACCAAAGAAAGGTGACCTATGTTATTGTAGTAATTGGTTAGGCATTACTTTGTTGTCAGTGCTAGGCAAAATATTATGTAGTATGATGTTAAGAGAGGTACAAGAGACTGGTAGATAAAGAAATTAAAGAAGAGCAAACTGGATTCAGACCAAAATGATTACGTATTGATCAAATTTGTACCCGTAGACCAATTATTGAAGAATCAGTGGAAATGCAGTCTTCACCTATCAACATTTTGATTTTTAAAAGGTATTTGATAGTCTGCACCGGCCAACACTCTGGAAAATATTTTACAAATACGGCTTCCAAGCTAGACATCTAATTACAATAAAGAATATATGATGTGTTGAAACAAACAAGAGAGTAAGACTGTATCATTTTACATAGCAACAGTAGTTAAATAAGGCTGCCACTGTTGCTTTTTGTCTTGGGTATAGACTTGAGTTATGAAAAATTACGATAAAAATGAACGTTTTGGTATAAAATGGACAGGGGATAGAACGCTTTAATGACCTTGATTTTGCAGATGAATTGACGTTATTAAGTCTAACTTCTGCTAAGGCACAAGATATGTTGGATCGACTTCGTCATCTCTCAGAACAAATTGGCCTTCAAGTTAAAATTTCCAAGACTAAGATAATGAATTTACTAACTGTAACTTTAAAATCACTCTCAATGAAGAAATAATTCAGACAGTTGATTAACTTTTCTTATTTCTGCAGCAAAATGACACACGGTAGAGATACAACAAAAGAGATTTCTACCAGAATTATGTTGGCATCAAGTGTGTTCCACAACCTAACAAATATCTGGAAATCAACAACAATAAGTATATATACCAAACTATGACTATTCAACTCCAATGTAATATCCATGTTAACATGCATATGCGAAAGTTGCAAAATGACAAAGGCACTGGAGAAGAAATTGAATTAATTTGAAAATAAATGTCTTAGAAAACTCTTAAATATTGGTTGGGAAGAATTCAAGTCAAACAAACAAGAGGAGGAATGGGGTGGTGAGAAATGTTAGGAAAGGAGATGCAGGTCAGGGATGGATTTAGAATCAGATGGACAGAAGAACTATGGATGACATTGAACACATCACACATCAAATTGCACAAACAATATTGAAAGTACTTCATTTTATGTACAATAAAACAAGATGTACAGTTCTGTTAATACTAATTGAACCTGGCCAACTAGGATTATTGATACAAATAACAAGCTTCTGTTGAAAACGGGATGAAAAAAACAGAAGAAACTGAACAAAAAAACTATCATCAGTGCATATTCCCTATCATAAGTACAGTATTGAATACTTCAATGTCATCAGTACAGTGTTGAATACTTCAAATACAGATTTATTGCTTTTCCTCATTACAAGAATGATTGCCATTGTGCTTGATGTGTGGAAGTTTTATTTTTTTTAATGGCCACCATAAATACCCCCCCCCCCTTTCGCAATGAAGTAATTTCTTATTTTTAGGTAACACCTCCCTCTTTCCCTTTCTGTAGATGTATCTACGATACTGGTACAGGACATTGGTCTATACAATTTATATGAAAGGTGGAGGTATCAGGTATCTATAAAGAATTTGTGAAACACTTCAGTTACACAGATAAAAACATAGCAGATAGTTTAATTGTTTGACCATATTTTGAATGTTTTTAATCTCACATAATTTTTTTTTTATCAGATGAAACGAACAACTGTTCATTGTGCTGTCGGCAATGCCATGGAGAGAGATGCTGTAGAATCGTTGTTGTCCATTTCTCGTGGCTTGACCAGGAGTCCGTCTACTAGTATTACTGAGAGCCAAACCTCTCATTTGGCATCAAGTGTAAATGTTCAAAATACAAATTATAGCACAGATAAACAGCAGAGCACACTAGAAAAGGTTTGCACAACATGTTTTTATTTTTTTAAATATTTTTTTCAACTGTAGAGTAGGTTAGCTATCATGCCAACCTTTGGTCACAAATGAGTGCACACAGCACACAAATGGGAGAGGTAAACACAGCAATGAATAGTAGATGCTCACTCATTTTAAACAAAGAAGGTGCTTATTACTGTGAGGAAGATACACCTTACATCCCTTCATCATAAGATACTGAAGGAATACCTTTTACTGTTGTTGACATGAGACATATTCTTTCCAGAATGGAGTCTTCCTTATGAATATGCTGAAATTTGTGCAAGTTGTCCCGCCTCCTCCAGTGGCTTGTGCATGCACTCCTGAATATCTCTTGTCCAGCAATGTCTTGGTGAACCTTTGCTTCTTCTCCCTTCTATCGCCTCTTCCAACAACACTCTTTCCTTGCCATCGTGTCTCTTAACAAGGCCAACAAAAAAAACTTCCTTCTTAATATGGTGTTTAGAAGCCAGCCTTCTTCAACATTGATTTTTCTTATCATGTCTTGGTTAGTCTTCCTTGCTGTCCATGGTATTCTTAAGACTCTTCTATAGCAATTCATTTTGAAAGCCTCTATTCTGCTGTAGTCTTATTTATTGTCCTTATTGTCCATGTTTCGCAGCCATAGGTTGCCACTGGGAACACACATGTACATAACAAATATACCTTAGTTCCCATGTTTTCACCGTACCACAATTTTTTCAGTTGTTTTAATTTGGACATCTCTATTGTGGCTTTCCACCTGATCTTGACTGCACAGTCTCCAGCTCTGTTTATGTTAGCTCCTAGATATTCTAAGTTGTCACTTTTTAAACATTGTTATTAGTATTAGTTCTAGGTCTTTTTCACTTTGTTGGTTGTCATTACTTTTGTCTCTTTCATATTTAGAAATAGGTTTTGTTGTTCACTAAAACTTTTTGTTAATTTATTATGTTCAGTTGTTGTTGTCCATCACAAGTGATGATGACCATTTCTTACATGCACTTTTGAAAATTCAGTTAGACTTATGTCCTTGATTATAAGTTCGTAGATGGCTAATGAGCCCTATTCAAGCTGTAAATGTTCTTGGACAGTTCGGACATGGAATGAAGACTGTAGATGGATCTTGGTCTATCCGTGACTTTCTAGCTGCTCTCCGCTGTTGAGCTGCTGCATTTCTCCAAGTTGTTATAATGGGTTTTGACTGTATACATATATATATATAGTTATTTTGGTGTGCTGCAGAATTTGGAAGAACTTTCTTATATTATTTGTAAGAAAAGCTTACGGAACACTGACATAGACTAATGCAGGCAGTTGACCCAGTTATGTTACAAATATGTTTAAATGTTGCAATATTTTGAGATTGTTTATGCAACTTCAGTTTAATATTTGTTGTTTCAATTTGTTTCTATAGATTCTAAAAGGGAAGACAATTAGCAGTTATGTTCATCTTGGTGCCGGTGGCAAACTTTCACATCAGCGGGATTCTACTAATGTTTCACAAGAATCAAAATCATCAACAGCTTTAGCTTCTAGTACATATCACCCCTTGTCTCCAAAAACAAGCACCACCAAAATATTTCGTGGTCATAAAAGACGGTTTCAGGAAATGTGTGGAGAGACCTACTTGGATCGGACATCTCCTAGACCACTTCCTTCACAATCCTATTGCATGGCATCCTCATCATCATTTACTCCTGTTGCATCTAATGAAGTTCTAGATCTGTCATTGTCTTTGAAGTCAAAAGACAAAACAGACAATCAAAAATCTTATCAGGATGATAGCTGTGAAAAATTGAGACCTCATTCTCCTACCTCGCTCTATTCTAGGTTCGGACACTGTAATTGTGAGTCTTGTTTGGATGCTCATCGTCCTTTAACCCCATATTTCACAGAAGACTTGCCACGATGTCTAACTCCGTTAGACCCAGGACCATGCCAAGAATTTAGCGCACCAGGATCTGTTGATAATTTTGATACAAGCTCTCAGTCATCACATGAAGATGATGATGATGTTGGTGGTGGTTATTTTCATTCCCAGCGGTCTTACCCAGCTAGATTTTTTCTTCCCCCAACCACGCCAGAATTAGAACGAAAAAAATGTACCATCACATCACCTAGTACTTCAGCAATCAAATGCTCTCCAATCTCAGAAAGTGAGCCAAAGGTTACCAAAGAATTTTACTCTGCAGTAAAGTCTCCTATAATTTCTATGAAAGAACGGTTAAACTCTCAATCTTTCTCTGAGGATATAACTGATAAATCTAGTACAGTAACATCAAAAGATCAACAGGATCATAAATCCTTTCCTTCCTCTGATGTTTCAGAGAAAATCGTACAAAACAATTATAGTCTGCAACAAACAGTAAAGAATGCTGCATGTGCATCTCAGGAATTAAAAGATTGTCCAAACTACTCAACACCAGCGGCTGTACCGGTCTCACAAAGTACAAACTACTCTACACCTGCAGCTGTACCGGTCTCACAGACAAGTACTAACTACTCCACACCTACGTCTGTACCGGTCTCACAGACAAGCTTTGAAGGATTTGCAACTGTGTCCGTCTCACAGAAAAATACAAATTTGGAAGGATTTTCTCAGCTAAGTTCGCTATTGAGGTCTACCCCTATATCCCTCACAGTAACTACTAGTCCTTTTCAGACAGTTATTTCATCTCAGGTACCAAGAACTGCAACAAGCAGAGTGAACAGCCAATCAACAGCTTTACTGCCATGTCCTATTCAGAATACAAATATCACTAAATCCAATAAAGTACTTCAAAAACCAATGGTAACTACTCAATCATCCCAAGTCATAACTACAACCACCAATGGAATTATCAGTAATAAAAGCTCTCCAGTTATAATTTTGCCATCAGAACAAGTAAGCATTCCTCTATTACAAATAGCCAATCAAGGAAGTGATTGTAAACCTCCAATTGTCCAAGTCTTTGTTTTAAATTCATTTAACCATTCTCCACCAGCTAATATCACTACTCCTAGAGGTTTAGACAAGTTTCAGCCTATTGCGCCAGCTCCTGTTTTGGTTGCAGCAGTTGAGTCTAGAACAGATGAAACATCTTTAAGTGAGCTTCGCAGACGTCGCACCCATAAATGTCACATTCCAGACTGTGAAAAGACTTATTATAAAAGTTCCCATCTGAAGGCACATGTTCGAACACACACAGGTAATGAAATTGCTTTTTTTTATTAAATCCTGCCTTTTAGATAGTATATTTTTTCCTTTAAGTGTTTCTGTATGTTTGTAATTTATCATTCTGCATACTTGAAAGGGAATGTATACCTACTGGATCCTGAGGTCTCATCTGTAGCCCCATGAGACAAACCTCCATGCAACTGCTCGCCCTTAGTAGATGATATGCCTATACAGTCATACCTACACCTTGCATCAAATATATATACAGCAATTATGTTTTCATGTTAAAAGCTTCTATTTTACAATACCTTCTGTTTTCCCTTTAGCTTATCAATAAATTTTAAATCCATGGTTATATAAATTAAATGAATAACACAGCCATAAGAAATCTGTTTCACAACTGACAAGATTACATTAGTTTTGTGCTGGAATATACCAGAATATATATTGTCCAGACTTACAGTTAAGATATGTAAAAAATCAAATGTTATTGGCTACATATATATTCTCAGAATAAATAACATATTTCATTGGCTAATTTTAAAATTATTCTGAGGATTAATTTAATCCAACATTTGGAAATACTGGGTCTTAATCGATTAAACACAAAAAATAATAAGTAATTAACTCCTACTGTTATTTATTATTACGCAATCTTTGCTAATGCACAAAAGAAACTACTGACATATTATTAGGAATAATTAATTATTTGGTCCACCTATTATGAATATGTAAGTTATTTCTACTAGAAAATTATTTTTCGTAGAATTGTTCATGTGAGGAATTGATCATTCAAAGAATTCTGTTGTGAAGACGCATTTGAAGAATTTGACGGGAATCATATAGATCAGGGACCCCTTGACCAATACATCCCCCATTTTTAAAATAACATATTTTGTATTATTACATGAAGTAAACAAAATAAAGTTAGATACAAATGAAAAACATTCTTGAAGTTTAATAATTTTGAATTATTAAATTCTCAATAATTTGCAATACTTTACCTTAATCATAACGCCATGAATAGATTTTTATTCCCAGCAGAAACTTGCAACGGTTTTGAATATGCATAATAGGATCCAGCCTTTAGCTATACAGTAGTTGTTTTTCCTATCATTAGAATTACATAACCTTTTCTTCCTTCCTGTTTTTACAAAGTAATGAATATCTTCAATTTTTTGTGTGTGCCCCCTCATTGGTTCAGTATACTGTAAAGTTTTATTCCCCTTATTTATTTGCTATAAACTCACTCCCTCTTTAGTAGTGCACTTAGTAAGTACCGGTGTCTTATCCTCTTTCCCATAAGGACAATATCACCCACTTGGAGAAATTTTTTTCTATATGGACTAGATTTTCCTGTATTTAATAATTGCAGGTTTTCTTTTCAAGGTTTCACATGCTGCCTAACATAACTGATGTATTTGTTTTAGGAATATAATTATTGTTGATGGATATTGAGAAGAAACTGCAGATATTTATCAATAAATATCTGTGTCCCATACTTTGCATTAGATAGCCAGAGTTGATATGAAATAATGGCTGTGCAAGAGAACACACCCATGCCCAGGTGAGGCAGAGATAAAACATAGAAATTTAAGATAGATCATACTAAAAGAAAGAGGACCAAAAATATATCTAGACAAGAGCTGGAATGAAAGTCACGGGAAAGAGGAGAGTTAGAAGACTGATAAAACTCTTATAGAAAAACAGTGGAGGAAGAGACCAAATCAATTGGGTCCTCCTGAAGAAGATGACGCAACACAAAAATATTTAGCGAGCAACAGTTGCAGCCCTATGTTCCACAGGGAACTGAAGGGAAAGAAGATGTTCTGAAGGCAAATAGGAATATTCTATTGATTATAAATGTATTAGTAATTCATAGTTGACATGACCTCAAACCACAATGTGTTTTTCTTTGACAGGTGAGAAACCATTTGTGTGTGATTGGGAAGGATGTAACCGGAGTTTTGCCAGATCTGACGAGAGATCACGCCATCTTCGAACTCATACAGGTGAAAAGAAATTTGTGTGTAATATTTGCCAGCGACGTTTTATGCGAAGTGACCATCTGGCCAAACATCTTCGACGGCACAGCACTAGTAACTATAGTAAGAAAATGTCAAGCTGTAACAAAACAACTACAGTTACAAATTCAGAAAATGTGGATAGCTGATGTGTTAATATTCATGTCCTACTTTATGTGTAGTACAGTTCTGACAATAACTATTAAACCGTTCTGTAATATAAAAATAGAAAGACAGTAAAATATTAGTTCAGGTGTTTGTATAAAGTTACAAATATGTTACATGTGATAGTATTTTAAGTAAATTAAAAAATGCTGTTATATCAATTTAGAATGTACCATAGCTACATCATTGTTCTTCATCATTCCAACCATTTGAGATTGTGCACTGTCCAGTATTGTTTATTTATTTCACTTCCATTCATATTCATCTTTCATCAATTTTTCCATGTCCAAATCTAACTATTCTATATAACACTAAATTGCCTCTTCTACCTTGTCACTCCAGGTCAGACTCTGTCCATTTCATGTATCCTTTTTTTTTTATTTTTGCTTTTGTGGTCAAATGTCTTTATTATATCTTCAAATGTTGTTATTTATTGGGTGAATAGAAATAAATTATGTTTATTTTAGGCACAAAAATCTGTAAAATCTTTGCAAGTAACATACAAACTTTGACATAAACAATTATTTTTCTGAAATGTTCTGGCGCATATACATTTATTTGTGATGGCTACTAAATACAATGAATAAAATAATACAATAAGCTTCTAGGCCAGAGTCTCTCAATCTTGTTTCCCTATTATTATACATGATATTATATATATTTTTATATATATATATATATTATTGTATATGGCACATATAAACAAGAGATGGTGCATCAGCACCTTTCTGTGTAGAACAAAATGTGGTAAAATAACATTAAAATATTTTTGTTTTACCAGAAAATATAAAATTAGACATAAATTTAACTTTAAATACATATGATTTCTCATGGAACCCCTAGCTTCCTTTTGCGAAACCATAGAGTTCTGCGGAACCCGATTTGAGAAACTCTGATTTATGCTGATCAGTTAAAAATAGGAAACAGTTGGACAGCATGATCAGATGACCATATCACACACGTGCGCACGCACACAGACACACGAGAGAGATATAGGCCATTAATATATGTGTGTGTGTGTGTGTAACATTGCTTGTAAAAAAATAATATTGAAGAAGCAATTTAAATTGTTCCAATTTTATGTTGATTAAAAATAAAACATACAACTTCAATTATTTGATTTCAGTAAAATGTGGTTTACAGTTTTAAAGAAAATGAGAAAAAAATTAGTTGACTGTTGTCATGTTTGCTGCTCCCAGTTTGTAAATCCATGGTTTTTTTTATTGTGTAAGTATTCAGCTTGTTTTCTGAATATTGATTATTTTAATCATTACAGTCATATAGGATTAACTTCACTGTATTCTAATTCCCCGATAGTACTCTGCTCCTTTTGACATAGAAGCAAAGGAGATTAATGAAAGCATTGCTCACGAGCAGTGAACTCTGTAGCTGGAGCGATAATACTCATTATTCGTGAAAAAAAACCTTCACATTAAATACATAAGCTGCTTTTGCCTTGTAGTTTGCATCCCAGTGTCCATTTTATTTAATAATTTTTTTCTCTAAAATGTGTTTTAAAATAATGAAATGCAGTTGAATGTAATTTGTAGGTGTATTACCTGCATGAAACTGCACACAATTTATAAGCTTTAAATCCTACAGAAATGCCATATTTTCAATGTTTCTTGTGACATATTTTTGTGTGTATAAGCCTGCTGGACGGGTACGCTTTCTTAATGTTTACAATAATAATTGTGATTTTATTATTATTAGCCATGGTTTTATTATTTTAGTTGTTAAATTTGTTTTATTATGTTAATTGTATTCATGTTTTAGTTAGGTTAGCTGTTAATCTTGTGTCAATTATTTTAATTGTTAATATTGTTGACATTTGTGTTAATTCAGTGTTCCTATTTATTTTTGTGCATTGAGTTATGACTATTTTTGCTGTTTTATAATGTATTGGTATTTCTTACGATTAAAAATATGAATTAATAAGTAGCGTTAGGGTTTGACGTTTAGGTAGTCAGAACTCCTTCATAATATTTTTCTCTTTAACTTCTCTACCTCCCTGAAAAGAGTGCTTGTGTCTTCCATCAAGGTGGCATTATTTTCCTGACAGTTTTCATTACATTAATTTTTAGACAGATTTGTCATATCTCATTAAACCCTACTCATTTAACATGACGAGTTCAGCCACCTGTTGCCTCAGTCACCATCTGGATGTGAATCAATGTCTTAGCGCTTTTGTCCTGACACATCTGACTTCAGCATGGATTTTGGGTCACTTTGTGTTATGAGATATATCAGCTAAGGCCGCCCCAAACGTCAGTTTTGTTTTGCAACATATATGAAAAGTCAGTGCTATTCTTTGCTCCCCTTTCAAACCCTTCAAGACATGGGAAATGGGCCCACTTTTTAACAAATCAGGTATCTATTAGCTAAAGTTGTTATTATGGAAGAATACCTCAGCATCATCAAGTGCAGTTTCTACAATGAAGATTTACTGCAATGGACCTACCAACATCTTTTGTCTCTAGTTTTGATGGCACACTCTGCTAGACTGTAACCTGTCCATTTCGTGGTGTTTCCCTCCCACTTGTATCTCTTGCTCACATCCCCTCAACTCTACCATCAATTAAGGTTGCCATGTTTTTAAATATTTCCTTTAATACTTCTTTTCATACGCAGTGTTGTCAGAACTTCTTAGTTCATTTTCTTCTCTTTCCATGCTGTTTTCCATATTTCGCTATATATACACTTTCCATGCTGTTTTCCATATTTTTCTATATATCCACTTTCCATGCTGTTTTCCCTATTTTTCAATATATGTCCGCTTAAATTCAAAGAATATGTAGACTGGGAATTAATCACAATCTCTTTTTGTTATGAAACTTATACTTCTGGCATATATAATTATTGATTTCTGTTTATTTTATGTTAAATTTTAAAGATATATGAGGAAAAAATAATTAAGTAAACTATGTTTGTCATTTTAGTCCACCTTTATTCCTTGCCAAAGTTTGATGTGTTGGGTCATTGGAATAAATAAAATGGCGACACATCACATTTCTGTTCTCTGGACTACATCCTACTAGAAATCTAGGACAATACTCCTGTTACAAGAGAGATTCAGTGGGAGTTCGAAAACAATGGCAGAAAACCAGAATGTCCACTTAGCAAATCTTTAGTTTCTGAGTTTTCTTCACCTGTTGTTACTCCATGTCATCATCATCAGGTGCCATGCTGGCTGGCGTAGGCTGTCATGGCTCTCCACAGCTCTCTGTCCATAGTATTATGTATCAAAGTCGTTGTTGTTTCCTTGCCGTGCCAGGTTGTCAAACTGTCTAATATTTTCTCACGTTGTCGCCCTCTGTCTCTGTTGCCTTCAATTTTGCCTGTTGTGACTATGTTCTCTAAATCTGCCTGTCTCATGAAGTGGCCAAAAATAGAAGATTGCCTTTTTCTTATATTGTTGATTAACTCCATATCATAGGTAGTCTAAATGTGTGGTATGCCAAGAACAATTGTGAATATTGAAGACTTATTTATGTAATTTTGCCTGTTTGTACGCACAGATATAATTCCTCACTGCACATCTTAACAAAACAATGCACATTTACTAATGAGTTCTGGAAAAGGCTCATTTTTTTCAATTAAAATATTAACTACCCCGGTAGTTACTTTGTTTGTGTATTTTTTTACTTTACCTTTTTTGTGTGATTTATCATGAATTTTCATTAAAAACATCCACTAACACATTAACTACTGCAACACATGGAATTTAACTTGTTGGTCACATTTAGTTTGTCAAATATGAATTTCAATTGCCATTATCTCATTCCAATTTTGTAAAAGTTATTTATTCTTGAACATAAGATGAAAATATAAAGGAGGTTAAATAACCAAAATAGATGTTTTGACCAAAAGTCTAAACAATATAAAAGCAAACAAATACAAAATAAAACAGCAGTGCTGCAACAAGACTACACAGAATTATGTGCACCTTCTGGTTGGAACATTGATTCTGTGTATTTGCTTTGTGTAAAATTGTTATTTAACTCCATTAATATTTTCTTACATTTATTTACCACATGATACACAGTTTTCCTGCAGCCTTCAATTTATATAATACATTTATATCCTGCCTATTGCCAGTGAAAAGGTAATATTTGCTTTGTTTCAATAAAAGAAGTAGACCTAACCATCAGTTTATTCACATCTTTCAATACTTTATTTATTAAATGAAGTTGAAAAATTGGTATCATTTCCTATACAGAACTTATAAATAACCCAGAAACTTTTGGTTTTTTGTATTTTCTAGGCAATATAAATATGTTTCATATGCTCTATTATTTCTAAATTGTCAGGGTGCACTGTTACATGTGACAAGAGTTTGAACCTGATACCTTGACCTTTCAAGACTCGCTCTGTACCACTCTGTCAGAGTTTGATATAAGTAGATATGTAAATTAACTAAATCAGTGGTGAACTGGAGTGTTAAAATGGCCCCAGACGGCCTGAGTCAAAGAAATCAAATGTATATAACTGGCAGGTATTATTATAATTTAGAAGCAATTCAAATATCACCTGTTCTGGCGATCCACTGAGAATTTCCCTAGTTTCCTTGTGGTCCAGTCCACTTATGCTGATAATGTAAACAGTTTGTATATTTTTGTGCTTATTACATTGTAATTGGAAATGAGACCAGATGTGGTCAGGCATTAAATGCCTTCTAATTTGATGTAACTCACAAATCAATTGTTATTCAATAGACTTTTCTTTGATGTTATGCATTGTCTCAAAACAAAGACATATAACAAATCAAAATAAGTATTTATTCCTTGCAAACATCCATACTTAAAGTAAAATGTGATGCTTTATTCATAGCATATGACAGAACAAGAAACACTCATCTGTGTATTTTTTCTGTCTTTTCAGGCAGCACGTTCGCTGTGTCTCTATGATATGCCATGAATAATTATACAAATTATTATAAAGTTAGTAAAATCAACACCATCAATAGTGGTGTTGGAAAATCAGGCCTAGGATTAAGTATTGTGTTATTTAACTTTAGGCCTACAACTACCTATGATGCAAACAAAAACATACAAAATAAGCAATGTATTATTGTATACACAAAGACATGTAGTTATGCTGTCTATGCCCCTGGACAAAAGTAAACCCTAAATTTGGATGATAAATTACAGGTGAGTTAACAATCACAGGAAATAATACAAGTATTGTGTTTAAAAACAGTGTTGCAATTACTGTTGTCAAAACATTAAAATAAAAACACTATATATCAGTGTTACCCTAAAAATAAATAACTGCACAAAATTAATGTTGCCACTAAATTGAAGAAAAGAATTGCAGAACTCTACATAAAAATACACACAATGAAATTTACAGGCATTCGAGGTCAAACCTTGCAAAAAACCATACATATATGGCAGAGTATGGGTATTTTATGGTAACAATACAGAAGTTTCAGTATATTTTGGACTGAAATATAGAATTATCCTTATGGAAGTGAACAGGTGTGAGAATGTTTACGTTTTTTTACAGTTAAAATATATCTGTCAGTAGTAAGGTATAGTGATGATAGTGTGCTTTGTGTGTAGAATAGAATTACTTATGTAGCATCCTGAAATGTATTGTTAATGTGTCACCTTGAGTGTGTATACACACACATTAATGTGTCACCTTGAGTGTGTATACACACACATTAATGTGTCACCTTGAGTGTGTATACACACACATTAATGTGTCACCTTGAGTGTGTATACACACACATTCATGTGTCACCTTGAGTGTGTATACACACACATTAATGTGTCACCTTGAGTGTGTATACACACACATTAATGTTACTGGCTACAAGTACTTATAAAGATCTACTATATTTGACTCTCATTGTTTATGATTTATGTCTAATCATTTCAATATTATATCATATAGAATGTAAGAATAATTATTGACCTAAATTATTGATTTTAGTTTTCAGCCATATTCTATAACTATCCATAATTCATAGGGTGATTGCATCTGGTATATCTGCTTCTGGTTGTCTTTTTGGCATCCTAATCATATTTCTATCATGAGGTCTAGTCAGGAGATTCATCAGTAAGTATTGTCTCCACATAGAAGGTCAGGAGATTCATCAGTAAGTATTGTCTCCACATAGAAGGTCAGGAGATTATGTATCTGTGAATTGTGAGCTGTAGTTTGAATGTATGAACAACTTTCAGTAATGGTACTAGACTGCCTGTTATTGGAAAGTTGTGTAGTTCGTGCTGCATTTTAAAACTAATTTGAAAACAAATCCAGTGTTTTTTTATAATGGCTATTTTCTCCCTGATCAAGCATTGTAGACTTATGTTTTATGTTGTATGGCTATGTAGCTTGTTGATCATTTTTCGGTTTCACAAGAGATCATAAAAAAGAGTAAAATAGATCATACTGTTTGTATGTGGTAGATCTCTTTTTCACCAGTATTTTTAACTTTTAAAATATTATTCTTAACTCTTCTCATGAGTTGTTGGAATTTACAAAAGAGAGCGGCAGACAATCCTGTTGACATGCTTTATTCTTGTCATGCTTTTACTCCAACTTTAAATTCTGAAAAATCTGTCTGTTTTCCTACCGTATATGAGTCCTTTTGGGAATCTGGATTCCAAGTTTTTATATTCCCATGCTTGTGGTATCTGAACAGCCATAACTGGGACTGCTGTTTGGGTTTGTAGAAGGTTCGATTTTAAGCCTTCATTGCTTAAAATATCTATTTAATAATTTCATGTGTTGTGGTTGACTTCTGTTATAATGTCTGTGTGGTATAGAGGTCAAAAATGTGTGCAGAGAATAGCAAAACTGTGACCTGACATGCATGTCGTAAAAAGCAACTAAGAATATTTGAAAATATGGTTGGCTTTCCATGTCATTATTCATAGTGATACAAAAATCATGTTGTAGTCTGTTATATCAGACTGAAAGGTCCAGATATCCCAGTGAATTTGTAAATCATGACACAATGCATTCTGTTCTATAGACTACATCCTGTCAACCAGCAGGAGTTTGAGAAAGAACTCAGGAGAAGAATTATTACAGTTACCTATCAGTTGACATTATTTTTTAAGTATCAATGTAAGTAAACACATTTTACTGATTTTTAGTATCAATGTAAGTAAACACATTTTACTGATTTTTAGTATCAATGTTAGGAAAACTGATAATATTTCTATTTATTTAATAGTAACAATGTAAGGAAAACTATTTTGTTATGCTTGCACTTGTGTTCTAAATTATATATATATTTATTTAAATAGTATTGTATTAACATCACTGGTGGTGTATTTATTGTCGCCACTCACTTAGACTCATCCTCAGCTATATTCTGCCTGGGCAACAGCTGTCCTTTATTTCAAAATTCCTACCATACTCCATGAAGATTTCTCTACAGTAATCCCTTCATGAAATCTATCAAAGCCGCCTTCCTCTTTTTCCTTGGCATGTTATGATAGTTTCTCAGAACTAACAGGTTGTCATGACAAAAAAGATGTTATATTAATGTTATTTATTATCTAAAGCTGTTGAATTTAAAACAAGTTCACAGCTAATTCCAAGTAATCTATAATTTCTTGTTGACTCGTGCCATAAAAAATACTTTTAATAATTGTAATATTTTTATATAGGTTTATTATATGTCTGTGTGTATTTGTGCTCACAATTTGATCAAGATGATTCATACTTAGCTAAGGCTTGGTTATAGGCACTGTAAAATTTATTGAACTTCATCACAAACCAAGATTGATTGATGGACAAAACATGAACCACTACATTAATGCCATTGAGGTTTCAGACCTGCATCGCACATTCACAAATGTATTGTAGGATGATGTGCTGGATGTTATTGGTTGGTTGGTGGATAAGCAAGAAATTCAAGCCTCCTTTTGTTGAGGTATTCCTCTTTTAATCACGGAAATGAGTCCATAATGGTTATATTAGGATGTTTGAACATAAAAATATTGATTTGCTTCACAAAGATTTTTTGAAAAATGTCTCTGATCAAGTTAATAATGAATATTCAGTGTGTCATTGGCTTGTGTGTCAACTGAACTGACAAGGGTTTGAGTCCTGATGGTTTCTTTCTGATCTTTATTAATAATGCAGAACTTACTATTCATTACTAATAACAAAATAATGATGGTTGATGTTTATGTAATACAGTTGCAAGCTATGAAGTTAACTAGATGTTTGATGTATGTTCAATATCTTCGTTGAAACATTAGCCTTGGAGCAAGTTGTGTTTGGATCCACAGAAATTTCAAGCTGTAGAGAACTTGTCCATATATGATGTCAACAATTAAGAATGTTAGGGAGGGACTGTTTGACATTTGTTGATAAAGGGAAGGTTGAAAAATGTTGAAATCACCAATACTGTTTTTATACACCAATTAAATTGTTTCAATTTAAAATATTTTTCTAAAAATGTGAAACATTAGGTAGTTTAAAAAAAAAACTTTTTCTGCTCAAATTTTGGCTTATTTTTTTTGGGAGGGGGGGGGGAGGGAGTTAACAATTTTTTTATTGTGTGACATAGCTAACAGTTGGGATCCCTAAATTCTTGACGTGTGGGGGTAAAATATTATTGATTTAGTTTATGGACAGTCCCTTACATCCTATTTGGGGGGGGGGGGGGGGGGGTTCTAGAGTTTTATTTCATATCAGAAAACTCCAACTCCAATCAGTGATAATGCTTCAATACAAATCTTCCTATATGGGAAGTGGGGATACAAACATAATATAAATAAAGTGTGACTCCACAGAAGGAAATGCTCACAATATACACAGATCATCTACTTGGGAGTTGCTGTTGCATGATGGTTGATCTGTAAGGTCACTGGTGAGACCATCCGCATAAAGTGTATAGATTAAGTTGTACATCTACCCCAAGTCCTTGCTGTGCCTGTAAACATCTACCCCCAAGTCCTTGCTGTGCCTGTAAACTATAGTTTCTGTCATACAGAAAGTGTGAAGTATTCAGAACTTTGTGAACCACCATGTATGTATTTGCCATGCTCCATTGAAATTGTCCATATTCCAAACGATGCTGTTCTGATGGCTTTGTTACAAAACTTGTATTTTTGTCTCTCGTTCATGGATTGCTTGCAATGACATTATTGTAGTTGTGTTATATTGAAAAATCTGGTACACACACAGTATCTGTGTGGTAGTGTGTATGTATGTAGACATGTATGGATATATCTAGATAATGAACCATTTGCCAGAATCAACAAAATGTCACTAGTCGCCATGGAAATCTTTTTATATGTTCTTATAAAAATTAAAATTGTTTTTACCATAAACTTCGTTTTTCTTACATTATTCATTGAATGAAAAAAATGTATGTTTGTCCATATCTTCATATAGACCTTTTGGTCGAAACGTTGCTATTTAACAAAATGTATATTTTTTTCTTATATTTATTTACTCTACTTCATTCCTATTTTTATCATTTCATATATTTTTAACAGTGTATCTTTAGTATAATCTATTATTTTGGCCTGACCTTTGTTCTCAAACGTGACCTGGTAACCCAGTAACAATCAGGCCAAGGTGCGCTGACCTAATTTCCACTGAGTAATCAATATATCTGTTATCACATGTAGGTGAACTTGCAACACAGCAATGAAGTTTTGATAATCACTGAAGGCTCACAATATAACAAATCAACGTTTCGATCAAAAGTCCTTTAAAAAAGAACGCAACTTAACACACGGAATGGTGTTCTCTATCTGTAGATATCCTGTCACATTTTGTCATTTGTTTGTTTGTTGCGTTTGATAGATTTCCTGTTGTATTCTACCAATTTCGTTTCACATCTATCCTTCTAGTTTTTACATCACTCATTTCTTCCGGAATGTATTCCTTCTTGCTCTGTTACATCATCTTAGTGTCATTCCTTACTGGTCTTGTGTTATGCTGTGTCCTTGATAAAAGTCTTGTGGTCGAAATGTCAATGTTCATGTGTTATCTTGTGTTGTATTACCAAGTTTCCATGTTTCAACAATTGGATTACTGTTTAGCGGCAGTTATTACCTATCATCGATTATCACCTGCAGACAGTGCCAAGTGTTATTCTTGTCTTCTTTCTACGCCTGTTTTTGACTGACTCGCTCACAAAAACTCAGTCTTTCCAAAATCCTTCGTAAGTAAACACAACAATTTCACTATCTCTCATTCACCCGAACATTCTCATAAAATATAAATGCATTAATTAACTAAACACAACCACACAGTTCTACCTCACTTTTCTCTATCTTCCATTCTTATCATTATGTGTCCAAAAATCGTTAGTTTATACAGGTCCTGTGAGGCCAGAAGATTATGAACGATAAAGGGGCGCATAGGGCCCCTCGTGTGGACCCAGCGTTAGCAGATAATCAAGATCCTAAAAGTACCTCTTTGTGATGTTCTCTGGAAACGGAAATAAAGCTGTTCGTTCCTAGCGAATACTTTTAGGGATCGTTGATGTGTAGGCTGTAGATGGAATGAGAACTGCATGCAAAGAGACAAGCATCATGAAAGATACATTTGTGTCAACACATCCAGGAGAACTGGCGACACACAGTCAAGCAAGGCATTTGTGCACCGCGACTTGGTCAGTCAAAATGTAGAAACATTGGAGGGGAGATCGATGTATGGCGATGCGAATAATACACATTGAATCGGGAAAAGGCAACACGCACTAGAGGGAAGCGTTGTGTATGTGAAACGATTAACTGGTAAAGAAGTCACAATAGTCCAACACGAAATCAGTTGACGGAAGTGATGTTCCTGCTCAAGAACACACAGAAGCCCACATGTCCCACCACAATTGACCTCATTCAAAGTTGGAGTCATGACTAGGTATTGACTACGCCAACTTGTACATGTACTCCTGTGTATGGAAAAAAAAGCTTTGAATACAGCTCCCATTGCACAAATGAAAAGCATACTTCAAATTTCTAACCGAAGCAGTGTTGAGACTCGGGTTCTGAACGCTGTGGGCAACGTAGATGTGAAACAAGTCCGTGTCATTGAGGACATAGAAAACCTAGTCTAACTTAACAATCGCCGTTGCCAAACACTGCTCATACAGAGAGAATTGGTCTCAGGGCACAAGGGCGCAGAGGGGATTGGTCTTTCTTACACGGCATTTGTTAGCCGACTGTGAAGCTTCTCGTCCGAAATAGGCGTAATCTACTTACTTTTGGTGATAAACGCAATGACAAACAATCAAAACACAGGCCCCACATGGCAATGGATTGGAAGGCCATCGCAAGCATGCGAGGCAAGTGCGTGAGAAATGCATTAGGTCAGATCCCTGACGTTTTTGTCTACGCAGCACCTCTTCTAGGAAGGTGTATCAACCTTAGGTCTAATTCGATTGTCGCCGTTGCCCAACACGGCTCATATAGAAGAAATTAGGTCTGGGACCTAGGGACACATAGCGTGGTAATGTAGACTAAAGGTCTTCTTACACAGGAAATAGTTCACCGTCTGCGAGCGCCTCGTCGGAGGAAAGACACAATTGGTGACCTAGGCAAACTATCAGCTCGTCTCGTGATATGTACCATCTCCAAGTATAAGACTTCTTCAATAGACATTGCACTAAACCGAAAGCTGAAGTCTTCTGTGTATGAAAGAAAGCTCGAAAAACCCACCCCACCGCAAGGATGAAGTAAAAGCAAATGTCTCGCAATTCCTAGGAATAGCGGATAAACAAACAAACATGAACGATAAACAGCAATATTTATAGAGGTAAAGTTTTTAAAAACCCTTGGGGAATTGTAAAGAAGGTAAATTGGTTATTTTTTTCGGCACCAGGAGAAATCGCTGGTCTAGAGAACGGAGAAGCGTTGTATCGCGGTTTTATTTGCACCAATAACCCGATGTATCCGACTTCGACAGTGGTGCGGATCCATTCAGTACATTACCAATTATCCTGAACAGTTGAAGTTAGTATAGCTTTTAGACCAGCATGTGCGTCGCAATCTGTTTATGATTGTCATCACGCACTACACTAACCTTTGTTTTAGTCACCCTTCTGAATTCCTGCCTCGACATCGTTGCTTGACCTTTGTGTCTCTTTCAGAGACGATATCGATCTAACCACAGACGCCCATAGTGCCTGATTAATTTTGTGGAGACTTCTATGCACTAGAAATCTAGCCCCCTCTCCCCCCTCACAAATAGTAATATGCAGTAATGCCTAAGAAATATTTTTTAAATATATGTTACTTCGTTGTGTCAGTGTTAAAAAAAGGAGTGGATCCATAAACCATGTACTGGCTTTTAGGTTATTCCAGCGCTGCATCTAGAATGTGATTGAAGGAATTCAGTATAGTGACTAAGGCTGCTGCGATAACACTTTTGAACTTATGGGGGGGGGATGTCAAGTGTACTTAACCAGCGAGCCACGGGAACCACCAGCATGCGACTTCTGAGACCAATTATTTATGAATTTGCCTGGAGTTTCTGTTTCTACGTCTGTTTCTAACAGATAACCACATCAGTCACTCTACGTGAGTGTTGGTTGCTGTTACTTTGTGTGCAACAATCATCTACTCATTAAGAGGCTGCTAGCATATCTTACTCAAGACGTTGCGATCAACCTAACATTTTTTTTGTTGTAGTGATTTTCTGGGCAACATTTTACTTTCATTACCTGCTGGACGGTTCAGATGCAGAATTGCTTGCGGCGGGGATTAACCATATAAATTATACTTTAATAATTATACGAAGAACACACAACCAACAACTGACTGAAAACACTGAGACTGAGCTCTTAGACAGCAGACAGAATGGCAGTACGACGGAAACTCTTATACTGATTTCTTCAATGATTTACACTGTGGTCAACAGCCTTATGATAGTGCTGTAGAGATAGTCTGTCAGAGCTTTTTCAGATGGTCACATATATTTTTGTGGTGTCGTACAGTGGTAGTTCTATAAAATATGGATTTTTTTTTAAAAGGCAAAGGACGGAATTTCATGTATTACAATTGTTGGTGTCCATAACCCCCACAAGTTCCCGATAAGCAAACTGCATTGCTTATGTTTTGTTGATACTTGTTACATAGAGCAGCTAAATTATGCTTGTCTGAATACACTGCCCAGCTTATGGTAGTTATGTGATATGTCATTTGAATATTTTAGAGAAGCATGTTTCTATCGTTAGTAAGTACAGTGTAATTTTGAGAGAATATAACTATTGGTAAATAGAACCTAGTGACTACTATCTGGCCTTGAGAAAATGTACATGTACTACGTTTTATAGAATATGTGCACTGATTGAGCTGAGTCCTTTCTTACGCAAAGACTGAACTCCGCGGATTGATCTTTCTAATGTGACGCTGTTTGACTTTTCCGGTGATTTTCATTGGCTGGTGGCAGAAAATATACAAAAAGTTATCAATGAAAATCAGGGAATGATCAAATAGTGTTACTTTTGAAGGATGATTCCCGAGGTGTCCATACGAGTTCTTGGTCTTATACAGTCATGCAGGCTCATCTGGATTCATCCATCAAAAAATTGACTGAACATTGGTCCACAATCTATACATAATTTTGCACAATCAACATCTTATTATTATTAGTTCTACTCAGCCTCAACATAGAAACGATAAAACAAAACTTAATCACATTAAAATGTTTACCAAGTCATTCAATAATAGCACAGATACAAATGGGACGATAACAAAAGCAGCTTGAAACATTCAATGAATTACCCTGTATAATCAGTGTGTAGGGAATACGTACTGTCGGTAGTGTCAGATAACGTAAAACATTTTTTGGGATTTTGTATTTATAAACAGTTGATGTGTAGATGGAGGCAAACAAACAAATTGATATTCCGAGGGAAGTCAACTTGAGATGTATCAATGTGAGTAAACTTCAAAGTTGATGTATAGATGGAAGCAAAAAAGGAAAGTTGATATGCTCAGGGAACTCAACTTAAGAAGTAGCAGTTTGAGTAAATATTACGTGATGAAAGCAGATGAGATGAAACAGACAATTGAAGCCAACTTGAGATGTTCAGATAGATGGCAGCTTGAGGTGTGCTATAGATAGATCAACGCTGTGTCGTGCTATTATGCGGAGAGACGGCTGCATCAGGCCATACCAACCAAAATATATTGTCGGGGGCGACATTTCGAAGAAAAACCATTTAGGGGTGGAGGGACATTTCGAAGACTTTCATCATACTGAGAAAAACTACCGCATGGTCCAGAGATGTATGGCAACAAGAGATGTGCTGATAGATAGCTGCTTGAGATGTGCTGATAGATAGCTGCTTGAGATGTGCTGATAGATAGCTGCTTGAGATGTGCTGATAGATAGCTGCTTGAGATGTGCTGATATATGTCAACTTTAGATGTGCTGATATATGTCAACTTGAGATATACTAGTAGTGATACTCGTAGATATCAACTTTAGATATGCTAATGGATGACATTATTAGGTGTGCTGATAGATGCAAACTTTAGATGTGCTCATAGAGAGAAATTTTAGATATGCTGATATATGCCAACTTTAGATGTGCTGATATATGCCAACTTTAGATGTGCTGATATATGCCAACTTTAGATGTGCTGATATATGCCAACTTTAGATGTTTTGATAGATGCCAACTTTAGATGTTTTGATAGATGCCAACTTTAGATGTGCTGATAGATGCCAACTTTAGATGTGCTGATAGATGCCAACTTTAGATGTGCTGATAGATGCCAACTTTAGATGTGCTGATAGATGTCATCTTTAGATGTGCTGATAGATGCCAACTTTAGATATGCTGATAGATGTCAACTTTAGATGTGCTGATAGATGTTAAGTTACTGATATAAGACAACTTGAGATGTGCTGACAGATAACACTATGATATATGCTAACGTAAGATGTATTAACAGATATGCACTTCAAATGTGCTGATAAATGACACCTTGGGATGTGCTGATAGATAGTAACCTGACATGTGCTGATAGATGATTCTTGATTAGAAACTGGCCTCACAGCACGTGGGGCATTCCCATAAGTGCTCCGCCCTCTGTTCCAGCAGCCACTCGACTCGATGGTGTTTCGAGTCTAATGCTGCCGAAACAAAAGTCGACATCAGGGCACAACTCTGGCCCTTGCGACAGGGATCTTTGTTGTTCTGCTCACCCACGTCATGTCTATAACTAGTTCAAGCACAACGTTGGCCTGTCGGAACAACATGGTAACTGTTATTGAAGGTTACGACTACTGTCCGTAGTCGTGTTGATAGATGACAACCTGACATGTGCTGATAGATAACAACTTGAGTTGGGTTAATAGATGCCAACTTTAGATGGACTGACTTTAGGTGTGCTGGTAGATGGCAACACTTTATATGTACCTACAATTAATTTCTATGGAATCGTCGACGGTTCAAATGTCCTGATCTTATGTTGAAACTTTGAATTATGGTGGACGGTATGTTTTCAACTGCTATCAGATCGAACGAATAGATGCTAACTTGAGATGTGCTGATAGATAACAACTTTAGATATACTGATAGATGGCAACAATTAATTTCTACAAAATCGTCGACAGGTCCAATGTTTAAATCATATGTCTTTGAAACATTGAGTTATGGAAGCTATGGCGGACAGTATGTTGTCAACTGCTGTCAGATGAAGTAGTTAGACATTAAATCGAGTAGTTAGTTAGTGGTTAGATCGATTATTATTATTATTATCATTATTATTATTATTATTTCTAATTTGGTTTTAATTGTTTTCTTCCTCTGAGATGAGTTTTGTAATCTCACTAGTCTATACCAGGTAGGTGGGTTTCTTTCAAGATTTCAGTCGTGAGCAGGAGGTCATCGGGTGTGTTCCACAGCTTCACTTCCTGTTTGTCTTTTGGAAACAGGGTTTAATCCTCAGGTAGTCAAAGAGTGGGCATGTCTGCAGGATGTTCTGGTGGAGTCTGTGGAGTTTTTTTTAATGTGTACATTGTAAAATTTGCATAACGTTTGGTTGTGGAGATGCACTTGTAGTCTACAGTGCCCTGTGTGGAGCCTGAAGATCATTGTTTGATATAACCTTGTCAGATAAATGTCAGATGACGCCATGCGCCTTACTGAAACGGATGCCCCAGTCCCAAAGAATAAAAGTCCAAACCAAATTTAATTACATCATTTCATTGTCAAAGTCTGAAAGGTTCTTCATGCCAAGGTTGAAATATTAATTCCATAATAGATCTTATCCTGATAGTTGGAATAAATAAAAAATTTGGTACACGTTTGAAATTTGGTGTCCATTAGAACTGCAATAATGTTGCGTCTCTTTTTTTTGAACAGTATATGTTTTCTTCCAAATGTCTGATTTCTACCCAATTTCTTCTTTTCACTCGAAGTATATTTTATCCCCAATGTCTGCTTTCTCGCCAGTAAAAACAGTATATTTTCGTACTGCAAGACAACCAGCAAGACCGTAATACAATGACAATACACTTAGTACTTAATACACTTAGTACTTAATACACATATTACTGAATACACTTATTTAGCTGTCAATCTGACCCACTCCTAAATGCGGTTATGCATATCTCTGGTTTTTATTATGCTGATATAGTTGATATTCTGTCACATTGAATCATTTCTTTCAATTTTGATCGTGGAAAAAGCGGAAAAGAGGGGTTGTGGGGTTTTCTAATTTCATTAAGGGATGGTGGCTTTCTATTTTAACTAGGGTGGCTTTCTAATTTCATTAGTGGGTGATATATTTCTAATGTTATTAGTGGTGGTGGCTTTCTAATTTCACTAAAGAAGATGATTTTCTAATTTTACTGGGATGGTGGCTTTCTAATTTTACTATTGGTGGTGGCTTTCTAATTCCTATTGGGGTGGTGGCTTTCTAATTTTACTATTGGTTATGGTTTTCAAATTTCACTAGAGGTGGTGGTTTTCTAATGTTACTAGGAAATGGTGGCTTTCTAATTTCACTAAGGGGAATGATTTTCTAGTTTTACTGGGATGGTGGCTTTCTAATTTTGCTAATGGTGGTGGCTTTCTAATTCCATTTGGGGTGGTGGTTTTCTAATTTTGCTACTGGTTATGGTTTTCAAATTTCACTAGACGTCGTGGTTTTCTAATTTTACTAGGGGATGGTAGCTTTCTAATTTCACTAAGGTTGGTGACTTTCTATTTTCACTAAGTGGTGGTGGTTTTCTAATTTCACTATTCTATTGAGGCAGAGTAGGTGCATCATATCTATAATAGATTGTCTTCTCGTGCATATGTTGCAATGAGTAAAAAGGTAGACAAAATATTCTTAGAAACACTGATATCTGTCTGTAATGCATGTCGTAAGAGGCCATCAAGAAAGTTCGGTAGGGAGTAGGCTTTCCGAAACCTATTTTAAAGTTGGAAGAGCCACACCGAAATTCTTAGATATTGCAGCCAGACTGTAAAAAGATGACATATTACATTCCTTCCTTCGAACTACATTCCATTAGGCCTAACCATCAGGAATTTGAGAAGGAACACAAAAGAAAATAGCTTGTTTAGTTATAGTATTTGTAAAGTAAACAAGTATCTTTATGGTGAGGAGCGCTCTGTTCAGACGCGGATGTGATCACAATTTAGTTATATCAGAGTTGTGACCAATGGTGTCGTAGTTGACCACGACCTTCACAAAATCTTAAATACATTCACCAAATCTAGTACTTAAGAATGTTTCTAAGATGGTCTTTCATCAAATAATGCTAAAATAGTGGTTCTCAACCCGTTTTGTTTTCATCGTGGTCCATTTTAAGGGATATTTTTTTCTCTGTAGTCTCAAAGGTTCCTTAAAAATAAAAAAGGAAAAATAGTAATTGTTGCACATATCGTTGTCAACGTTAGCTCAAATTGTTTTCCTACTAAATTATGTTCAAAATAATTGCTATCCTGTTGCCCCCTCTAAACGGGTCTATGATCCCTAACTCACATTTTTTCTACTTGTCTCTCTTCAAATCTCCGTAACCCCCGTTGAGAACCACTGCTTTATAAAACTTTGACAAACATCGAACAAGCTCATTTAAACGGGAAATTTGATAGAACGATAAAGAAATGACAAAGTGTTCAATATTCTAGAACACTTACTAAGTTCAGTCATTTAAGAGTTATCTTCCTACGATGTTCCATGGAAAGATTGGTTAAAGAGATAATAATTACAATTTCTAATTTACGGTTGAAATGAGAATAAGTATTCACTATGTTTTTTCGTATCAAATGTGTTTTCCAAAGTGAAACCATTTTTGTGCAAATACATCTGCGATATAGTTCTTAACGAAAGGCTATGTGACATGAAGAAACCACACAAAACACGAAACTCTGTGACAGACAGACAACTAAATGTCAACCGCGTTCTTGAAAGTTTTCTTATTTATTTCTTGATATTATCTAGTTGAAACTGCAGTGTTTTATTTTCTTGCCCAAATTGTTTTGTTTTTGTTAAATGACACGCATTGCTTAAATTATAAACAACAAAAGTTATTTCAAAATTCGACTACTTCTGCTGCTGCTACTATTATTACTTCTGCTACTACTATTAAATTACTACTATTACTACTGCTACTACGATTGCAACTTCTGTTGCTAATTCTACTACTACTACTATTAATACTAGTGCACAGTTACTGCTAGAGTTTCTACTACTACTACTACTTCTACTACTACTACTACTACTACTACTACTTCTACTACTACTACTACAGCTACAACTATTATTAATCTACTTCTATTACTGTTGCTACTATTACTACTACTTCTAATATTGATATAATTATTTTTATTCCAATTATCACAATCATTACTACTGCTGCTACGACTACTGGTTGCTGATCCAGCGGTCCATGGGCTCATGCCCTTTGACCCAATGCCATTGTGTGATATATGCATGTGTTTGTGAGCTGCTGTTTTGTTTCATATAATGTGTTCCATTTATCTGGCCCTGGAGGGAAGCTACGACTACTAATACTAACACTACTACTATTATTACTACCACTTCTACTATTTCCAATACTGCTACCATTACAATAGCTACGAGCACGCCCACTTCAGATTCTACTTCATTCGCTACTCCGAATGTCACTGCTACAGACTACACTGGTCCATCTGTTGTGACTACAACAACTACTGCTATGATTGTTAATACTATTACTAATAATAATGCTACTATTACGGCGACGACTATTACTTCTAATACTACTACTACTGCTACTACTAATACTATTTATTACTAGCACTCCCGTGTGTTGTCGGGGCCCGAAAGGGGAGCAAAGAATAGCAACACTGCTTACCTTCCATGCATGTCGTACGAGGCGACTAAGGAGGTTATGGGATGGAGTTGGCTGTCCCATCCCATATAGGGTCAGTGACCCAAAACCATGCTGAAGTCGGATGTGTCAGGCCGAAAGGCGCAGATATCGCAGCAATGCTGTAAACCATGACACAACGCATTCCGTTCTCCGGACTACATTCTGCTGATCTGCAGGAGTTTGAGAATGAACGCAGAATAAGAAGAAGAAGATTACTAGCAATACTGCTATTACTACTACTACTAGGACTATAAATCACCACTACCACTGCTACACCTACTACTATAAACTACTGCTACTACTACTACTACTACTACTGCAAGTACTACTAATTACTACGATATTCTTGCTATTGCTACTACAACTACTACCATAAACTACTACTAGTACTATTATAACTGCTACGATAAACTACTATTACTTCTATTTATTACTATCACTACTGCTATTACTACTATTAATATAACTACTATTACTAAAAACTACTACTACAACTACTACTACTACTACTACTACTACAACTACCACTGCTGCGACTATTCTATTGCAAACTCCTGCGGCTATTACTGCTGTTGCTACTACTACTATTACTAATATTATTACTACTATTAATACTACAATAGTTACAACGACTACTACTACTAATCGGCTAAACATACAAATTGCAGAAAAACTATGATCCAATAGTCTAAACACAACAAAGCAAGACATCTCAATAAAAAACAAAGAATAATTGATAATAGGTTTGACAAGTAACAACATGACTGCCAATAAATTGTGCTTCGCTGATAACTGAAACCAGTTTGCACTGGAGAACCAATTTATCTACTAATTCAGTGATCTGCAGCCTTTCGTTATTAACAAACTTCATTTCTGCGTGTGTATGTGTGTGTTTGTATATATATATATATATATATATATATATATCCTGTTGGTTGGCGTATGTGATTAGATAGCGACGAAAGGTCAAAATATCCGCTACCGTGGTTAGCTTTGAGCTTGATGACCAACGGGTAGGTGGTACATGAAAAAGTTCTCGTACGGGTGGTCGACTTTACTATCGATGTGGCTGCTGACGTCTACCGTTGAGCGAAAGTGATAAAAATATAGAATATATTAGTTACCAACGCCACAGTCAGACGTGTCGGGCCATTGGCGTAAATATAACGGCGAAATACCGTATTTCTGTTAACTAGACTACATCCTGCTGGAAATCATGTAGGATCATTACCCTGCTATAAGAAAGATATGGTGGGAGTTTCAGAGCAAAAAGCAAAAATAAAAACCTGTTGCGTTCTGTAAAATCTCCGCTTACATTATTTTGTCTATGTCCCTTTAGTTTTTATACTGTATTACCATTTATCTTCAATTCCCTTCCAGACATCCGGCAATTATTACTGTGATGTGATCATTAACAGTGCAGTCCTTTACTCGTCGTGCGCTATAATGTGTTCTTGATAAAGGCCCTGTTATCGAAACATAGATATATGCGTGTTTTGCAGTGTCTTTCCAGTGAATACAAAACGCCATTACCGTAATTTCAATCCACCACTACTATCATACTAAAGTCGTATGTGGTTAGTCAAAATGCGCAGCTATCGCAGGCAATCTATAAGTCAATACACAAGGCATTTCGTTATGCAGACAATATTCTGATAATTGAGTTTATGTTTCGTTCTCAAACACCCTCAGGTCCATAGGATATATAGACCGCAGAATGTGTTAAAAGTAGTTATGATATCTGCACCTTTCTGTATGACACATCCGACATCAGCATGACCTATTTATATCACTGTTTATAGAATGCGACAGCCAAATTCCTCAGTTTGTGTCTTAGTAACAAGTCACAGATAAGAACGATTAGGATAGTAATCGATGAAAATAGTTTGCAAATAGGTTTTGGGGGTGAAGTTGGATTCCATATAGAGTCAACGTGACCCAGAAGCCATGCTAACGTCGGATGTGTCAAACCGAAAGCTGTAAACACTGACACAACTCACGATTTTAGTTTGAGAATGAAAGCAGAAGAAGAAGAAGAAGAAGAAGAAGAAGAAGAATTGAACACAACATCCAGAACACACTAATAAAAATAAAATGGTCAACAATGAATATGGAACATAGATTTGCAAAGAGAAACTAAATGACAAAACGTGACTACGTGCAAGTTATATTTGTGCATGCGAACTTTGTTCTTTGTTATATTAGGTCAAACACGTTCCGTCTGCGTGATTACAGACTCCCATCTCTGTCTCTAGTATAGGCCTACAGTACATGTAGATTTCAGTCATAGCTGCCAACTCCTTTTGCCAAAAGCAATTGTACTTACGTAAAACACAGGTTTTTATAACAGTTCTACTCAGACACGACGGACTATCCATAAGACTAGTGGGTAGTAATGATGTGCACACAAAAAAACATACAAATTACAATACACAAATCATATTCAACGTTTCAACCAAAAGGTCTTTATCGAGATACGCATAAAACATCAAAAGACGACGAATGTAAATTGTGACAACACACAAACGTATCCAGCGGAAATATGGAAATGAGATGCCGGAGGGACAGGAAGTATATAAAAAACGTAAATATATTTGGAAACATATAATCCTCATATAATTTAGTAAACATATAACTTCCTCATATGTGGAAACATATATATATATATATATATATACGTTTTTTATTAATTATTAACTCAATTATTAACTCAATTATTAACTCAATTGTTAATTCAATTATTAACTCATGTCTTAAGTCTATTATATATAGTGAGATTTGGGAGTACAAATGGCTGCCCTATCCCAGTGATCGAAGTGACTGTTGCTCAAGTCAGATGTTTCAGGCAGAAAGGCGCAGATACAACTGACAAGATGTTAATTAACCGTGAAAAGAGGCATTTCTTTCTATAGACTGCATCCTGTTTGCCGTCAGAAGTATTTTTTCATAATATGTAATCCGCGAACCCCTATGGGTCATCGATGTCCTCTCATTGATTTCACCAAGGTTGAGAAAAAATATTCAGAACTTTTACAATAAAAATTTTAATTAACCGATAAATAGAAACAGCAATAAATTAACTAATACATAAGAACAGAAACAAGGATAAAATATGTGCAAGATCATGTAAGCAACACTTAATTAAGTTATTAGATAAATGTCGGCAGTGTAGCAGGGACCGTCGGAAATGTACTACATACAGATTTAATTGTAAGCTCGTGACCTAGAAGGCTGGTTTTCCGGTATTTTGATTATTTGTGTGAGTTTTATTGGTCGGATAGACTAATTTTGGCGGGCGACTCCAAGAATATAAATAGTGGCCAACGGATATCAAGACAACAATCAAAAACGTAACAAATTAAGTCATGTTTACTTTCTGCAGTTTGTTCTTCCATACAGCAGTTATTCATGGTCAGGCGCACTTGAGTATCTCTTGAATGCAGATTGTAGGAACTCACAGCAAAGTAAAATAATGGCTAGGCTTAATGTCGATGGTCTCTGATAAAACAATCCTCTTAATACATGGCCAAAATCGGACTACAGTAGGCTTATAGTGATTGGTCGTAGAAACAGATAAATATGAATTGAACAGAATTTTCGGTGGGGAGTCTGAGCGGGTATGGCAGACGACCAGTCATCAAAGTTGGAGTTCTGAAAATACCAACACTGAGCCGAATAGCAGAGGACGTGGACATAATAATGGGAAATGCATTCCTTTGCCTATGAACATTCTATAGTTTTATTCAAATAGTATTTGTACTTAATTTATAATGATACTTGTTGTTGTTTGTCAATGACATTATTTTTCAATGAATATTTAATGTTTATGCGCCACTTCTTCTTTTTTCTACTCCTGCGTTCGTTCTCAAACTCCTGTAAACTAATATGATGCAGCCTAGAGAACGGAATGGGTTATGCCTTGGTTTACAACTTATGTGCACTATCTGCGGCTTTCGGACCTGTCATATCCGACTTTAACGTGGCTTCTATATCACTTTCATCTTCTATTGGATGGGGCAATCAACTCCACGTCAAAACCTCCGTAGTCGTTTCTGGAGACTTGCATTGAAGGGAACAATGTTGTTATTCTTGGCTGCCCTCTCGTACTTCGGTAACTAACGAACGTAGCACAATAATTTTATTTAAATAATACGCCAAATCGCGTTGTCAGTACAATGTGGACGGTGGGTTTTTGAACCACGAGCTTTCTTTCGAGCAAGTTTGTGATACAATCCATGACCGGACTCCAGTAAATGATCTATGTACAGAAAGTAAACATTACCTGAAGGACTATTTTTTTTATTATTTCCCTGCATTTCGTATGTCCGCTCTTTCTCTTGTGCCATTCTCAGTGGCCCGTGGGCGACACCACGTACCTATTATCATATTTCTTCTGGCCACTTTCTTATCAATTGGGGCGGCCACCCGTACAGTTACGTAGCATGTGGTGACTGATGACTGACGGGTTTTTTAAATAGACTTTGCAGCGCCAACAGGCTTCCTGCTTCACACGACTTGGATGGCTCGGATGCAGTGGTTCCCCCATATATATTTATGGAGCCAGCGTGCAGTACGGGCAACGCCCCCAAACGGGTTGCAACGTACGGTTGGTCTCACACAGATGCGAACCTTGTTTCATCGGACACTTCGCTCCCCACGGTGCACGCCCCAAATCAAGGGATCGTGTATCGTGGCCAGAGTCTCTGTCCTTTTATCGTTGTTCCCATAGATGAGCTAGTGTACAGTGCGAGCAATACCCACATAGGGGTTGCGACGTGCGGCTAACTCATCCCTTTATCATCTTCGGTTTATGCGACCGGTCTCATTTCCCAACACCTGGCCTACAAGGTACGTGTCGTTGTGGTTGTGACCTTGGTCCATCTTCCATCACATTTTATTGGGACCTCTGCTACACCGACCTCCTCTTACTACGACATTGTGGACAGATGACCCTTACTTCGTCACCTACGACGCTACGACCCTCCACTTCCTCACATGCTTTGGCTGTAGCTCCGGGTCTGCCTCCTCCCGCTATGGTCTTCTTTTCCTGTCTCCTTAAGTCCCTATCTTCTCTGGTGCCCTTCTCTCTGGTAGCCTCTTCCTATGTCTCGCTATATCAACCCGATACCATCTCACGACATGCTTCCCCGTGATAGGCCCTTACCCTCCCCTGTTGTACCCTCCATGTGTTTCTGGGCTCCATCCCACCCTCACTTCACTTTCTTGCATAACGTATCTCCGTCTAGGCGATTTAGTCGATCCATCACGTCCCTTTTTTTTCTTATTTTTTTCCTTATTTTTTCCCCTCTTTTATTTTCTACCTCTGCTTTTTTCTTTTACTCTGTCATCATTTTCTATGGCTATTTGGGTGTAGTCATGGTTCACAACCACCTCCCCCTATTTAGTTGTTTGACGTACGCCCCTGCACTCTCATCAGTTGGTATGCGCTGTGACCCAACCAGGCTATAGTCTTTTCTATTGTTCTCCCTTTCGCGGGTGTGTTTTCTTTTCACTTCAGCGCCTCGGGTACCGTCTATTACTGTGGCATGTCTTTATTTTTCTAACCTGTACAAATACGTGTTATCATGACCCTTGATAGAAATCTGGCTTTCACAGTCCATTTTTTTTACTTTGTTGCTATTATGCGTGTGCTCATTCATATGGAAGGAACGTAGACTAGACGCTGCATAAGTTAAGTTATTGCACTATTTTATTCTCATATATCTCCATTATCTGCTCATATTCTCTTTCTGTTGTTCGCTCTTTCTCTTCTGTTCCTTCCGTTTTTGGCATCTTTCTCTCTCCCACCTGATACCTCGTACCATCTCATTTTGATCTTCCCTTACATGATGATTGCTTGTCTGTAGAATTCATATTCTCTGTTGCCACTTTTGAGGTGAGTATTTTTAATGTAATTTACTTGCTACCATATCTTTTCCTTTGTTCATCTCACATTCTTCAATCTACTTTCTCCTCCCTACTTACTACTAACTTCTCCCCATACGTTTTTCTCACCTGTCATGCCTCCACATCTTTTCTTCCCTCATTACCTCTCTGCTTTTGTCCTCCTCATTATAACCCTTTTTGTCTCCATGTAAGATTTGTTTTATTGTGGTCATTTGTTTGTCCTGATGAAGGCTTTATAGTCGAAACGTCGTATGTCTCTGTATCTCGTTGTTAATTTGTTTTATGTTTTACTTTGGTAACACACCTACCTATTTTTGTATATCTTGACATTTTGCCCAGTGTTACCTCAGCCACCTACTTCCTGTTTAGGGTTGTTACCCTACACTGGTTGATTTATCTCTTTACAAAGTAGTCCCTTAAATATACGTATGTGTGTGTGTGTATGTGGTTTAATTTAGTGGTTCTTAATGTGTGTCATATGTCCCTCTGTGGTTGCAACGTTTTGCTTGGAGCCATCACCATTACGTTAAGGAGCACAACAGAAAGGTAGATATTTGAATTTCTTCTTTCGTTTGTCAACTGTTTTAACGATATTTAGTTAGATGTATAGTGTCACGCCTCGTATGAAGTTGACAAACTTTTTTTCCACATGGTGACCGCGGACATTAGTTTTCCTGGAAAGGAGCCTACTAGAGAAGGTTGAGAACTACTACTCTAAGCCATTATATTAATTACACCAGATAATATGTCGCAAACCATTTCTTGGCTTCACATGTCTTAAAAGTAGGGTAAAGTATGGAATACGACAGAAAATCTATACAACAACCAAGTTCTATTTCAGTAATAGAAATAGGAACACGTAATAGATTGTTCTCTCTGTAACTTATAAACCGTTGTGGGAAGTAGTCTAGCTTGCTGAAATATTTGTGTACAAGTGAATTGTTTAGAAATATGTCGATTTTAGCGGAAATTTTCCCAAATCTTACTACCTAAGCTTATGTCAATAAAATGCCAACAATTAAGGGGAAGGGGTATGAAAAAGCTTGACCGTTTTTGACGCTGCGGCTGGGGGGGGGGGGGGGTGTGACATAAGTTAACTTGTTAAAAATATTTTTGATAGACCAATTAGATTTAATGTGAAAAATTTTCCGCAAAATATATACAAAAAAATCATGTAGTGTTTTCGTTATTTTTATGAAGTTGTGTGTGTGTGTGTGTGGATGGGAGGGTGTTAAAATGTTTGACAAATATTCAGCTTGTCTGAGAGAAAACCTGAATTCTTGAAGTTTGTTGACAAGTGGATGGGGTTAAAAAATTAACAAAACATTTCTGACATAATGTATGAAACGTTCCTAAGTTAATCAGTTAATTTGTTTGTTAGGTGGTTAGTTAGTCAATGAGACAGTTAGTTATAGTTTGTTCTATAATTCATGTTACTCAGTTGAAATTAGTTTTCTCCAAAACTACGTGTTAGATCGGAAAAATCGTTTAGATCAAATTTGAAATTAACCATGAACATATGAACAATTTTTAGCCCTTTAATAATGTAGGCCTAACTATATTAAAATATTTTCTCTATAATTTGTACATTTATAAAGTTTTTGCGAATGTACGTAATGTGCAATTTTTTTACAGTAATAAATCAGTCTGTAGAAAAGTCCCAATTGATGTAGTACGCCTTATAAATAAGCCGTATTTGTTTATTCAAGTCCGGCTCTGTGGCGAAGTGGTACAGAGCGCGTCTGTGACGGCAAAGGTACCGAGTTCGATCCTCGCCACAGGAAATTGTGCATCCGGACCGTTCAGAAAGCAATGGCAACCTACTGAACGTATCTATATTGCCTAGAAAATCACCACAGCCAACAAATGCTGGGTTGATAGCTACGTCCTGGATAGGATATGCTACCAATTTTCAATTTGTTTATTGGTATTTCCCTCTCCAAACTCTTCAGTGGCTGTGACGCAAAGTATAAATAAAATTTTCCAATTAAATGTACATGAAGATAAGATGTCATCAGTGATTTAATTATTATCATCATCAGATAGCACATCCTGAACAGGATGTAGCAGTCATCACATTCTTTCGAAACTTCTCTCGATCTTGAACCAGTCTTCCTGCTTCTGTCACTGTCAAGTTCAAGTGGTTTAATGTCTTGCGACCATCTTCTTCTTGGTTTGCCTCTTGCTCTTCTCCCTGGCATGAGCCTCTCTATTATGGTCTTCTCTAGACTGGCATGACCAAAATAGTGTAGTTTTCTGGAAAGAACCATGTGGTTTATCCAGTTTTCTTTTAAATTCATTTATTTCAGGATGGCTGCATTGGTGATCATTTGGGTCTATGGTATTCTGAGGATATTTCTGTAAAATGTTGTTGATTGAATTATGCTGATGTGAAATGCAACTATGTTTTTGCTTTGCATGCGCACGAGTCGATCCGCTGTGATACAGAAATCGCGATTTTCAGGAGTGTGAAATGTGTCGTCATATGTCGTCTTTTAGGGATATCATTGATATTGAGAGACTTCGTGGATTATGTGGCATGAATATTTTCGTGTTTTTTATTGGTCATTGTGATGTGTCAAGATTGTTACCAATGAAAATCACGGAAATACTTGTGTATGCCTATAGAAGAAAAAGTATAAGGACATTTAATGTCACTTTCGCTGTGATTTTATGGGATGTACTAATTGTTTAATCTTAAAATAATAGTTAAATTCCAGTTTACTCAAAGGAGTATCGCATATTATATAATTTATATCAATTGTATGTTGTGTTTTTGTTGTTGCTGAGGATACTTTAATACCTGTACGGGATGTTCGTTCATGTTGTGATAGTCCTTGTCTAGATTGGTCCGTTCTCAGTGACTTGAGTGCACAGTTTGAATGTCTTGACAAAATCGCAATTTTCTTTTGGAATTGCGGTTAATCAAGTACGGAAAATCTCGTGTACGAGAGTTGCTATGCGATTTGGTGCCATTGAACGGACTGGTTCATTCCTGTTAGACTCAATAATTTTTAATTTATCCTCTGGCATTCTTCTTGAATTTATTTGTATAACCAATTTATATATGTAGTTAAGAGCTGTATTACAATATGAATTTGAAGTGTATATTCACTACTATGCAAAATATGACTAAACTATTGTACATTATCATTTGCAGAGAAGCTAGAAGGGTCCGTTTACACTAGACATACAAAATCATAAAAAGAGAACACAGCACGCTCTCAGTTTTAATAAAATGTCATTTAACCTTTGGATAAAACAGGACAGAAAATATGTAAAACTTGAACGACAGCAAGGTCGGAAAAGGAAAACTGACGATTTCGACAAAGATGTAATTGTATGTGAGATGCTTAAAATATTTCGGGAAAATCATGTGGTAACACTACGTAAAATTAAATTTCGCCTGTGCAACCATTGTAGTATTAATATTTCTAAAACTTAATGTTGTAGAGTTGTAAGGGGCAGAGGTTTCACTTTTCGGAAATCTCTTACAAGCAAGAATATATTATGTGAGAAAATATTTCAGGCAGATACGTAAGCGAAGGATGGATTTCTACTAAAGCATCGTCTTTCGTGCTTTAATCATCATCATCATCGTTTTCTTTGAAACACAAATAGGTTCATTTCCGGGAATCAATGGACACATTTTAACAAAACAAACCATACATGACTTAACAAAACGAAATTTCGATAAAGACGCATAAACCGCCACATCCAGCGATCTGTGCGCTACGCACTGAGAGAGCCACCCCCCCCCCACTGCCCCGTCCTTGAGAAAGAGTGGGGGCGCTCAGTTCTTTGCGGGCAGAACATTTATTCGGCAGCAGAGGTTGCTACATTTTAATCTCCCGAGTAACGAAATTTGTAGGAAATAAGGCATAATGTTTAGGGCATATACGTTGGAATATATCGTGTGATTTGACAACTGATTCCCGTAATGAATCCCCAAATATCATTAAACAGAATAATAAAATCATCTCTTCACTAAACACATTTTATGTCGATGAACGTGCAACACGCAATGGAACACCAACACGATGGTAAGGACAAGAAATTCGACAACAACACAACTACCAGCAAGTTTTTTTTACTCATTATCGTAATTTCTGTAGCAAATTAAACACAAGATACATATTCTGAACCCAGTATAACCAACCACCTCACGTCTGTATGGCGTCCATGTTTGAATAATTATGCATGAATCTTTTAACCTTGAACGCGGTTGATTGAGACATAGTGGCCTTCAATCTGTTCTTCACTCTAAAAGATAAAGAAATATTTCAGTCAGGTCAGTCAATTGCTTTAAAATGCAGATTGTTCAAATATGGTCAGCATGTATGAGTGTGTTCGTGCGTGCGTGCGTGTAAGCGTTATTGATTTATAGATACAAGGATATTCGAGTGGATTTGTTATGTTTGGACTGGTCATAACTACGACAAAAACTTAGTAAATGAAGAGTTTTCTTCATCACCTACGGCAGGTTGCTGTTGGACCTAAGTTCTATACTAGCTCGTAGTGTCGTGACTGTCACCAATATAAGACCTACTTCTTCTTCATCGTGCGTCAGTCAGATATCAGGTTACAGCGCCAATAGCTTCAATGAATTGTGTGATTCGCTTCATGTCATCAATGGAACTCCTCAAGTCTGGAAATGGTGCCGTCTCAGTAGGCCATATTTTCTCTCTCTCTCTCGTCTTGGTAGAGTTGGAAGACATACTAACATAATCCAATCAAGCCATTTTGATAATGTTTTCGATTATTCCCGTGTATTTCGTTGGTCGGCGTAACAGGCGGCACCCCGCCGAAACAAAGAATATATATATTAAACTGTCACATACTGCATTTTTTCATTTAAGGAGTTGCAGCAACAACTATCAAAAACATCACATAGGAGGCAGTCTCGGTAAGGAGATTGATTCTGCTTTGTTTTAAACTCTCTGTTAGGTCTTATTGGACAATCTGTAGCGTAGCTATTCTTCGGCAATACAGTCTAAACGTGACTTTCGTCAATTATACAGCCCCACTGACTCATCGAGCATCATCTTTCTAGGGGGCGTATGTGACTTTTTCTGAGATTTTCATTTTTTACTTTGTGCATAATTTGTGTTGACAGCCAATGAAAATCACAGAAAAAGTCGGATGAGTCCCAATTTAGCCCACACGTCTTATATTGTCGAAATTCACGACTTAATGGAATCATTGAGAATCGCCTTTCTAAAGGCGACTCAATTTGACTTTTTTATGGTGGTTTTTATTGGCTATCCACACGAAATGCTGTCGACGTTGACGATGACCATTCAGCTCAAATGGGATAATGATGATGTCTGCGGTGTGCCTGACTGTGACTAATGACTCTGATGCGTGCTTGGGAATTCTCTACTATGCTCTAGAAATGTGTGGGAGTAGTCTGTGGACCATTGCCCAGCTCTGGCCTTCAATATGTATCAGGTATACATATACTGCTGCACCACTCTTGATTCTGTGACGCCAATCGCATCTGTCTTATGCAAGATTCTCCCATGAATTTGTGTCTATTTGAAATGTCAGTGATGTCTTAAGAGTGTCTTTAAAACGATTCTTCTGTCCTCCTGCCTTGCGGGAGCCAATCTGAAATTCTCAATGTGACAACTTTTTTGGGCAGTCGATGATCTGTCATGTGGATCATGTGCCCTGACCAGCGTGTCTGCGCCTTCATCAACATTGTTTATATGCTTACAGACTTAGATTTCATCAGTACTCACTGAATGGTATTTTATCCCACCAATCGATGTTAAGTATCTTAGATAAAAGTAAGATATACGCTCGTGAGTATCGACAAAAATATACACAAAGTGGCAATACTGCCTTCATTCTAAGAATGAGGTAGGTCAGTGTTTCTGACTGGTTGTTGGACGCCGAACACATAAATCGAATGTTAAGTGACGGATTGAACATCAATCAGTGACGGATTTACCTATAAGCTAAACACACTATAGCTTCGGGTCCCCACTATTTTGGGGGCCCCACAATTTTTTTAAATTTCAATATCGATATATTCTTAATCGTTAAAGAGTTAAAGTATCTTAAATAGCTTAGAGCCCCCAAATCTTAAATATCTTAGAGCCCCATATCTCAAATATCTTAAGAGCCCCATATCTCAAATATCTTAGAGCCCCATATCTCAAATATCTTAGAGCCCCATATCTTAAATATCTTAGAGCCCCATATCTCAAATAGCTTAGAGCCCCATATCTCAAATAGCTTAGAGCCCCATATCTCAAATAGCTTAGAGCCCCATATCTCAAATAGCTTAGAGCCCCATATCTCAAATAGCTTAGAGCCCCATATCTCAAATAGCTTAGAGCCCCATATCTCAAATATCTTAGAGCCCCATATCTCAAATATCTTAGAGCCCCATATCTCAAATAGCTTAGAGCCCCATATCTCAAATAGCTTAGAGCGCCATATCTCAAATAGCTTAGAGCCCCATATCTCAAATATCTTAGAGCCCCATATCTCAAATATCTTAGAGCCCCATATCTCAAATAGCTTAGAGCGCCATATCTCAAATAGCTTAGAGCCCCATATCTCAAATAGCTTAGAGCCCCATATCTCAAATAGCTTAGAGCGCCATATCTCAAATAGCTTAGAGCCCCATATCTTAAATAGCTTAGAGCCCCATATCTCAAATAGCTTAGAGCCCCATATCTCAAATAGCTTAGAGCCCCATATCTTAAATAGCTTAGAGCCCCATATCTCAAATAGCTTAGAGCCCCATATCTCAAATAGCTTAGAGCGCCATATCTCAAATAGCTTAGAGCCCCATATCTTAAATAGCTTAGAGCCCCATATCTCAATTAGCGTAGAGCCCCATATCTTAAATAGCTTAGAGCCCCATATCTCAAATAGCTTAGAGCGCCATATCTCAAATAGCTTAGAGCCCCATATCTTAAATAGCTTAGAGCCCCATATCTCAAATAGCTTAGAGCGCCATATCTCAAATAGCTTAGAGCCCCATATCTTAAATAGCTTAGAGCCCCATATCTCAAATAGCTTAGAGCCCCATATCTTAAATAGCTTAGAGCCCCATATCTCAAATAGCTTAGAGCCCCATATCTCAAATAGCTTAGAGCGCCATATCTCAAATAGCTTAGAGCGCCATATCTCAAATAGCTTAGAGCCCCATATCTCAAATATCTTAGAGCCCCATATCTCAAATAGCTTAGGGCCCTATCAAGTCTAAATCCGGCCCTATGAGCATTAGTGTAGTTCATTAGATCATAATACTGCTCTTAATTTAAATCTATTATTGCTAAGTGAAACATGTCTATCACAACAGTAATGTAATTTTAAAATAAATGTTCATACAATATATCTGTAACATACCATAATAAATTATTACACCTGCTGTTATATCGTTGCGCAGGCGCAAAAAGGTCAGGGGGAAAACATTATAGTTCCTTACACAATGTAAAATGTTCTGAATAATTAATTATGTTATTGTTTTTAAATATCATCAGCTGTATAAAAATTATCCGCTGTCGCGGAGTAATATATGGGTGTGTTTTGACCTACTCGAATCTTAGAATGAACTGAGTATAATGAAAATCACAGATGAAGTCAATAATGTCATTCTAGACGGATGGAATCACATAAAGTCAAAGTACTGTATAATGGACGAGAGACACGAGTTGGTTGTTAAGAAACAAAAATCGTGAGTTCGTTTAGAGTGCTATAATTTTTTTTAAATTAAAAAAAATTGGGGGTTTTATTGTTGAAAACTCAACTTGTTATACCGTGACTCTAGCCTGAGAAGACCTACGAGCAGAATCTATCTAACCAAGCCTTCATACGCCATAGTTTTTTATTATCTCTATTCACATCGTTGGTCTCCTTTGTTAGGCGACAAACAATATATACACAGTGACCAACTAAAATCACACAAATAAACAAAATGGTCACGTATGAAGGCTTGTTTTCATTGTTCTCGTAGATCTGTTTGTGATGAGAGTCGCGTTATAGCGTTCTTATGCAATATCACTAGAAAGATGTAAGGAAACTCATAGTAACGTTGTGTTTTTTTGTGTGCAACCAACTGTGTTTGTGGCGTGCAATCGCGTAGTATATCCTAGAATCTAGAGATCCGTGGTGAGAGAGCATACAAGAAATGGTGTATTATTTACATGTCAGTCTTAGCAGTTTAGTATGGTTCAGAAACATCAACAGCTGATTGAGCAATCAGCCAATTATGTTACTGGTGAATCACAAAAATCTTTATTATATAATATACTTTCGCCCTTGTGTTTCTGGAGACGGAAAGGGAGGGAGGGAGAGGGCAAAGAATAGCAAAACTATTACCTACGATGCATTATATCGAGGTTCGCTGTGACCCATGAGCTATGATACGTGTGATGTGTCAGGCCAAAAGATGCAGATATTACAGCCAAGCTGTAAGCTTAATACAATATTCTGTTCTTCGGTGCACATTCTGCAGAAGTTTAAAAGCGAACACATCATCATCATCAAGTGCCGTCTCCGCAGCGAAGGTTGACTGCAATATATCGCCAACATCCCCTGTCTCTTGTTTTGGTTGCGCCATTTGCTAGACAGTAATCTGCCCATGATGTAATGTTGCTCTCCCACTTGCATCTTTGCCTACCTCTTACTCGCTTCCCTTCGTCTTTACCCTCAAGTAAGGTCTTCAACACCGTGTCATGTATTTTAATGTGTCCAAAATATTTTCTTTGCTTGATCTTTATTTCCTTTAATAATTCTTTCTTCATATTCACTGTTGTTAGAACCTTTAAGTTTGTTTTTTTCTCTTTCTATGATGTTCTCCCTATTCTTCTCCATATCCACATCTCAAGGCACCAATTGTGTCTTCTAATTGTTTGTTTATTGTCCATTCTTCTTTTTCTTCTGCGTTCGTTCTCAAACTCCTGCAAATTAGCAGGGTGTAGTCCGAAGAACGGAATGCGTTGTGTCATGATTTACAGCATTGCTGCGATATCTGAGCCTTTCAGCCTGACACATCCGACTTCAGCATGGCTTTGGGTCACTGACCCTATATGGGATGGGACAGTCAACTCATCCCATAACCTCCTTAGTCGCCTCGTACGACATGCATGGAAGGTAAACAGTGTTGCTATTCTTTGCTCCCTTTTCGGGTCCCTACAACACACGGGCGATTTTCCATTCTTCAGATGTTGGTCCATTGTTTGGTCTTTGCGGTGTACGTGGTAAGGTCATAGTCTTTCCAACGGTGGCCAGCCAACATTCATTGTTATTACCCATTGTTTATTGTTATTCATTGTTATTCAATGTTATGCTGAGAACAACTTTTGAGAAAGAGAGAACGAACACACACGAAGAATAAGAATAAGAAATAAGATTCTTATAAAAGAAATACATTAACTGTAGATAAACGATATCAACGAAAAATAAACAAAGTAGGGCCTATATATTTTGTTTGTAAATTTGAAATTTTACTCAATCAATTTCAGAAAATATAAATGATAATTTTCAAAAGATACTATGCTAGACTGACAACATCATGGAATGGCCAAGGCATGATTTTTCTACACTCGTCCGAATGACTGAGGAAAGAGAAGTTTGGATGACTTTTTGTGCTGATGTCTCCAGTGTGACACCCCTCGACCCTGATGTCCTTAGTGGGGCACCACTCGACCCTGATATCTCCAGTGGGGCAACCCTCGACCATGACGCGTTATGGTTCTTATTGCTATATTATTATGTCAGTATCTGGAATGTCTGTCATATTTTCTGCTATAGTTTGTAATTCTTATATCGCGGCTATAAACTTCATTAACGTAACAAGTGTACAGTAATGAACAGCACTGATATCTTCCTGTTTATGACAACGGACTTCATTATGCTGTCACAGTGACAACAGTACAAAAAGGATGATGCATCTAATTTGTCATAATTAAAAACTAACATCAAATTAACTGATACAGTAGGCCAATGCTTCCTGGTGTCCTACCGACTATTATTTAAGATCTAGGTTTGAAATTGGTTTTGTCTGCATCCTCGAAGTACACAGGGGATGTCCATAAATACGTAAACAATATTTTGCCATTTTTTTACCCTCCCCCTTTTCTCAACATCTGTCACGAATTCTGGGATCGCCTCCTCATCTCAAGCTTAATTAAGTCCAAACAATGTTAATATCCCCATTACCTAAAAAAATATAATTTAGGAAAAAGTATGAAAGAATTACATTATTTGTTTCACATTTTGAGAAAAATGTTAGAAGTTCCAACACTTTAATTAGTGTAATATAATAGTAACTTGCCCAGTGTTCCAGATACGTCTTTAGTTAAAATAAAGGTGCGGGTGTATCTACAATGGTCGTTCGCCCACCTTCGTATTTAATTCCCTATTTTTCATGAAAAAATATAATAGTCTTTGTGTGGAAAATTACTAAGGGAAGGGTTGAGGGGTTAACCCCTTTTTGGCTAAATTATAAGTACTAAAAGTCATTTCCTTCTCTCCCCCCCCCCCCCCCATCTACGGGTTTTAACATATCATAGAAACGGTCTTATATGGCCTAGATGCGCACGGCAGTTAAATCAACACATTGACATTTCCATTTTTATGAGTCGTCATTGTTACTGACGAGTGCGTAGAATTCGGCTCCTGTCTATTCCTTGATGTTGTCCACTTATGACATTCTCTGTCCCTCGCTGCTTCTACACTGTTACAAAAATATTTGTGTATAAAGAACGTAACGTCGAGATCACGTTATCTTTCGTTGTTCAATCTATTGATATACGAAACAGGCTCCTAACCTATGTTAAGTCGCTCCCCCCAATTTATATAATAGCCCCTGGTCTGTCACAAGGGTCCCCTCTGTCCCAAGTACTGTTTAATGTGTATACATTGAGAATTGCTTAAAAGCAAACCTCCAGCAATTGTAGAGTTCAAACATACGCTGATGATAACCTACTATACAACATGGGCAGGAACAGAACAGATATCGCTGACAGTGTACAAAGTGATCTGCCACTACAATATTTAAAAAATTAACTATTTTTAATATCATAAAACATAATACATGTAAACGTAATATATTTTCGATGATTGAACTTTTAGCGTGTTAATAAGTTTCAAAACTCGCGGGATGTCCACAAAACACTCTAACTATTATTTTCGTCAATTTTTGACGTCTCTTCTCCCTGTGTCAACAATTGTCAACCAAAAAATGTAACAAACTTTTAGTTTAAAAAAAAAGCTAAATACTACCAGTTTTTTTGCGATTTTTCAAAAATGAACTAAAATTTAAACAACTTATTTGGTGTGGGTACAACAGTATTATTAGCTTTACCGTTTGTCAACCCCCACCCCACTTATCAACAGCTCCCACAAAATTTCAGACCATCCCCCCATACCCCCCAAGTATAATTTTAGACATGATTTCTGGGCGGTCCCTACGTGCAGAGAAGTCGTGGCGCAAATAAAACAACGCGTCTTATACTTCATTGACTGTTGGCCACATCTATGGAATCATCAAACGGAATTTATTGTTCATAAGAATTTTCCATGTGCTAGCAAGGGAATATGCTTTCAATACCGTAATGATACTTTTTCCTTAAATAAAAATTGCACGCATATTTTCATGAGACACGTGACTTTCAGCTGTAGGCGAAGTCCGTTTTGTTTATACCAGAAGTGTAAAAATATTGACGGCTGAAGTTTAGATTGAAATAGTTTAAATATTTCTATAACACCTGACTTAAACTCACATCATGTTGAACAGCACTGATACACAGTAAAAATCCATGATTTTGGAACAGCTAGAAATTTTGAAGCTTACACATCTAATAACATACACACGAACCTTTCATCTGAGACTTCATCTCCGCTTAAGATACTACTAACTTCTGCAGCAGCGCTAACATCCTTTTGACTGACACCCATCATCGATATAACTCTGTGTAAGCATTGTGACAATGTAAACTATAAAATAACATATGATTGTAACAGTATATATACTATAAACTATAAAATAACATATGATTGTAACAGTATATATACTATAAACTATAAAATAACATATGATTGTAACAGTATATATACTATAAACTATAAAATAACATATGATTGTAACAGTATATATACTATAAACTATAAAATAACATATGATTGTAACAGTATATATACTATAAACTATAAAATAACATATGATTGTAACAGTATATATACTATAAACTATAAAATAACATATGATTGTAACAGTATATATACTATAAACTATAAAATAACATATGATTGTAACAGTATATATACTATAAACTATAAAATAACATATGATTGTAACAGTATATATACTATAAACTATAAAATATATTATTGTGACAATATTAGTAGTATTATACTAGTATTTCAATGTGTAGTTTCGTTGCTTCCGTCAAGGTCACGGTCACCGGAACAGATCACAGTCAACGGGACACCCACCGCAGCAACAAAACAGCCAACGGAACACCATAGGAGGAGATAATGGAAATGTCTTGTGAAAAACCACTCGCCCTATTTATGCGAGAGGTGGGATGCATCAGCAACCCATCAGCCACCTTCAATGGCTCCATTTAAGGTCATCGAAACACCCAACGGGTCAAGATCAACAGAGCATCCAACGGAACATAGGGGATAAAAAATCAAGGTCAAAGGGGATAAAAAATGTCTGCCTAATCGTGAAAATGTACACTCCCCATCTGTGTTAGGAGTGGGATGCATTAGTAATCCATCAGCCAACATGGTAAGGGAACAAGACATCCACCACGGATCATATGCTGGATAGCAAATGTGCTAATCTGTAGAAAAGTCGCTCTGAGGTGTGGATCATGGACGTTTGAGAACAGAATAATAGCCCCTGGTCTGTCACAAGGGTCCCCTCTGTCCCAAGTACTGTTTAATGTGTATACATTGAGAATTGCTTAAAAGCAAACCTCCAGCAATTGTAGAGTTCTAACATACGCTGATGATATCCTACTATACAACATGGGCAGTAACAGAACATATATCGCTGACAGTGTACAGAATGGACCAGATCAATTGTCGATATGGTGCAGAGCATACAACGCTGTGATCAATCCCTCGAAAGCAAAGGTCGTCTGGTACACCTTAAATAATATTCTGATCAATGACACACTGCCAGCTGTTAGTTGCATGGGCTCATTCATGGAAAGAGAGCAGGACCTTAAATATCTTGGGATAATCTTTAACAGAAGTCTCTCATTCAACAAGCACGTCACAAATATGATTCAGAAGGCTAAAAGGGGGATCATTGCTATAAAGGTTATGACGACCTTCGACATACAGCAATGTGTACTTTTTCTGCTTTTGCAAATGATGGTGCTATCTGTCATAGATTATGGCCTTGGCCTACTATCACTGTCACAAAGACAAGTTGATAGATTAGAAAAAGTCCTGAGTCTACATACACTGGGATGGCTGGTGGAGCGGAGGGAGGAGCATTTATGCGAATGCTCCGCGTGCTGTGAATCCAGTTTCTAATCAAGAAGAATAAAAAATTAAGAATCCATCAGCCAACTTTAAACATATCAATGAAACCCTCAAGGAACATCCAATAAAACAACAGAACAACCAAGGGTTGCAAAATATCTGTTCAAAGGTGAAAAAGTATGTACCTCATTTCTGAGGGGTGTGGATGTTTTCAAAACATCAAACGGAACAACAAGGAGAAGAAAGTGGGAAATGTCTGGTGAAAAACTACTCTCCCACTCTTTGTGAGGGGACGCATCAACCACACATCAAGTTCAAGGTCAAACAAACAATGCAGCCAAAGCAGCGGCCAATCACGTCAAAATGGGACTAATTGGTGAAAGATGTCTGGTTAATGGTTAAAAAGTACCCAATCCCCCTATGTATGTGGATATGGGATAAAAATCAGCAACGCAGCAAGACCAAGAGCAAACACTACCCTGTGTCACTCTACCCTTGCCAAGACAGGTGGTACAAGGAAAGGTCAACTACAGAGAAATTTTTCACTGAGATATTTAGATCTGCGCCAAACTGGTCAAACAAATAGCAGGAGACGGGCCAATTACTTGCAGTTGTTTACCTGCGCTGAGTTAAGGGCCGCTCATTTGTCAACCAATATTCGAGAATTACACAGTCAGGTCTGAATTACAGAATATCGACTGGTTATTATACATTATATATCTTTGTGTCTAGTGTATTAAGTGTATTGATATGAATATATGCCGAAAGGGCTCAGTAAACTGCAACTGTAGACACTAAACATGGGGTATATTGTTATATCGTCAGAGATATCTAAAAATGGATGGGGATGAGTATTTCTTTTTTCATCTGGTTGATGAATGATTGTAAGATGGAAAGAGTACTTCCAGGAATTATACAACCTATCAACAACAGAGTATAGACCCACCAACGCTCAAAAAGATCTAGAAGCTACAGAACTAGATATACTAAATCAAGAAATAGAAGACGTCTTAAAACATAGCCCAAGTAATAAATCACCAGGAGAGGACGGTATACCAAGCGAAGCAATAAAAGCGTGTAGAAACACAGGGGTCCAGTGGTTAGCCAGATTATTCACAAAAGCCTGGTCAGAAAGAAAGGTAAAAGACGACTGGCAAAAATCAGTAATTGTACCACTATGGAAAAACAAAGGTAGTAAGAGAGAGAGTGCGATTCATATAGAGGCATCTCCCTATTAAGTCATCCAGGTAAAATCTATGCAAAAATAATAGAACAGAGAATGCGATACGTTGCAGAACCACAGTTGAGCCCCTCTCAGTTTGCTTCAGAAGAGGGGCAAGCTGTACAGGCACATTGTTCACACTGAGACAACTGAGTGAAAAAGCAATCGAACACAATCAAGATTTAAACACAGTATTTGTAGACCAGGAAAAGGCATTCCACAGAGTAGATAGAAACATTGTATGAGAAACTCTAGAAATTTACAATATCGGAGGACAGCTGTTAGATAATATAAAAGCGATATGTCAAAAAAAAGCTAAATACTACTAAATAGATTATTCAATCATCTCTACTAACTACTAAATATATTATTCCATCATCTCTACTAACTACTAAATAGATTATTCAATCATCTCTACTAACTAATAAATAGATTATTCAATCATCTCTACTAACTACTAAATAGATTATTCAATCATCTCTACTAACTAATAAATATATTATTCAATCATCTCTACTAACTACTAAATAGATTATTCAATCATCTCTACTAACTAATAAATATATTATTCAATCATCTCTACTAACTACTAAATAGATTATTCAATCATCTCTACTAACTAATAAATATATTATTCAATCATCTCTACTAACTACTAAATAGATTATTTCATCATCATTATCTCTTTTAACTAATAAATGGATTATTTCATCACTCCTCTAACCACCAGGAGCCCGAGAACGAAAACAGAAGAAGACATTAACAAATAACATGGCATACTTACGTGTATCTATAGTAAAATACTAGAACAATTATATAGATACACAGCGAAAATCCTACAAGAAAGGGCACAAGCAGATGGAGGTAATGAAATCTATGGGATCCGATGAGAGGTGTAATAGTCTTATTTGTTGAGGTATTGTTCTCTTCAATCCATTCGTCTATGCTTGCAAATTCTGCAACTAATGAAGATAGCATAGTTAAAACGTTGATGTATAATTTCTCTTAACCAGTACATTTAGTTTGTCTATTCAAAATTGATTGAGTTATCGAAGTTAATATTATTTGACTTCCTCGAGTGACACTAGGGCCTGAGAGGGGAGCAAAGAATAGTGACATGTCATGTTGTTAGACTACTATGAGGTTTTGGGTGTGGGGTTGTCCTATATCATTAAGGGTCAAAGTGACGCAGAACCTATGCTGAATATGGATTTTTCAGGACGAAAGGTGCAAATATCGCAGTCAAGTTGTAAGCAAGGACAAAAACATTCCATTCTCTTGACGTCATTCCAGTAATCTGTAGAAGTTTGAAAACAAACAAAGAACAGACAACCGCGATTATTTGACTATTAAATGTGACAATTTAAAAGAAAACCAGAGGTTAACGAGGCAGTCAAGTACTCGAGCTCTGTAAAGTTGTGCCATTTCACGTAAAATTGACAACTCTACTGAAACCTATAAGTTGTGCCTAAATATTCAAAAATAGTGGAAAAGTATTGTTCTGTAACATGGTGTGATTCTTCTTCTTCTTCAGCGTTCTTTCTCTAACTCCTGCTGGATCTCTCCTGTAGCAGTACTAATAGATCTCCAGCAGGATGTAGTCCAGATAATGGAAATGCGTTGTGTCGCCGTTTTATTTGCGCCAATGTCCCGACACATCCGTCTTCGGCGGAATGGTGTGATTCAATTGTTACATATCTTTAAATTGGAAAAGTAATGTTCTGTAACATGATGTGATTCAATTATTACATATCTTTAGAGTGGAAAAGTAATGTTCTGTACAGGGTGTAATTCAATTGTTACATATCTCTATAGTGGAAAAGTAATGTTCTGTAACATCCTGTGATTCAATTGTTACATATCTTTATAGTGGAAAAGTAATGTTCTGTACAGTGTGATTCAATTGTTACATATCTTTATAGTGAAAAAGTAATGTTCTGTAACATGGTGTGATTCAATTGTAAAATATCTTTATAGTTAAAAAATAATGTTCTGTAACATAGTGTGATTCAATTGTTACATATCTTTATAGTGGAAAAGTAATGTTCTGTACAGGGTGTAATTCAATTGTTATATATCTCTATAGTGGAAAAGTAATGTTCTGTAACATCCTGTGATTCAATTGTTACATATCTTTATAGTGGAAAAGTAATGTTCTGTACAGTGTGATTCAATTGTTACATATCTTTATAGTGAAAAAGTAATGTTCTGTAACATGGTGTGATTCAATTGTAAAATATCTTTATAGTTAAAAAATAATGTTCTGTAACATAGTGTGATTCAATTGTTACATATCTTTATAGTGAAAAAGTAATGTTCTGTACAGGGTGTGATTCAATTGTTACATATCTCTATAGTGGAAAAGTAATGTTCTGTAACATCCTGTGATTCAATTGTTACATATCTTTATAGTGGAAAAGTAATGTTCTGTACAGTGTGATTCAATTGTTACATATCTTTATAGTGGAAAAGTAATGTTATGTACAAGATGTGATTCAATTGTTACATATCTTTATAGTGAAAAAGTAATGTTCTGTACAGGGTGTGATTCAATTGTTACATATCTCTATAGTGGAAAAGTAATGTTCTGTAACATCGTGTGATTCAATTGTTACATATCTTTATATTGAAAAAGTAATGTTCTGTACAGGGTGTGATTCAATTGTTACATATCTTTATAGTGAAAAAGTAATGTTCTGTACAGGGTATGATTCAATTGTTAAATATTTTTATAGTGAAAAAGTAATGTTCTGTAACATGGTGTGATTCAATTCTTACATATCTTTATAGTGGAAAAGTAATAATTTAACACAAGCAAAATCAGCTTTTTCAAAAAATTCGAAATACTCTATGTAATGGAATAATATCACTGCATACGATATTTCCAGTGCTAAGATGTTAAATTCAACTAATTCTTCTTTATAGGTGTGAAGCATGGGACAGTAAACCAAGAAGCTCAAAGTGAGCTGGACACTACTGAAATGTGGTTTTTGAGAAGGATAAAGAGTACATGGACAGCCAAGAAAACTAATATAGAAGTCCTCAGAGATGCTAGGGTAATGATAAAATTGTAGCAAAAATTAGAGATAGACGGTCAAGATTTATAGGGCATGTGATGAGAAGAGTAAAAATGGAACATTTAGTAACCACTGGACAGATCAAGAGGAGAAGAGACAGAAGACGACAAAGAGAAAAGATGCTGGATTTGTTGTCATTGTGGCACGAAAGAATGTCCCCAAATGAACTTATTAATAACACAAGAGACAGAAAGTTGTGAAGAAACACGACTTCCTACGCCACTCGTCCTGACACTTGATTGGTTATTTTGTGCACGATGTGCTTCTATTATTACATATCTTTAATAAACTAAATATCGTTCATATAAAAGTAAAGATTGTTTACAATGGCACACCAGTCTCTAGGGCAGATACCCACTATATTCAAAACAAAAATGTGAACATAAACACCAAAATAGCAATATACAAAACGATTAGGCCTATAAATCAATCACCATGATACCAAAGCCAAGCGTAGGCATTACCAGGAAAAGATAAAAGAAAACGCGTGACAGAAATGACATCCCTACGTAGAATTCTTGGAGTAATAATAAGAGACGGTATCGGAAATGTGAAACATTAGGAGACTAACACAATATCAGTTCTGGATTACATCAAAAAACAACAGAATAGATTTCTTGTGCACTTCACCAGACGGCTGCCAGATAGGATTTCCCACAATGCATTTCTATACAGATACAATGGATACAAAGCAGATGTCCGCCATGCTAAATATAGATTACAGAAATAAAAGAAGCTACTGAAACAAACATATATGAAACATACACAAGGCCAACTCCAGAGAATTATTCTTTCTCTGACGCTGCAATGAGCAAAAGGATAAAGCCGAAACAAAGAAGAAGAAATAAATATGTTCTCTTTATTCATATATTTTGAGGTGTCCACATAACATAGATTCTGGGATTTTGAATTAAGTCACCAAAATGTAATATAACCTCAATCCCAGCTCTTGCGTTATTCGTTACAGAAAAAAATATGGGCTTAAAATTGTAATCTCCGTGTCTTGTTAGTATGACAAGGGACATTACTTGGGTTTTACTAAAGCAAGTCCATTCTTGTCACTCTATCCTAAAATATTTTGCGAAAACAAGATATGTATTACAGTAAAGATCAATCTATACAGATCGTTTGTTATAACTATACTTTTATAGGAATGTTTGTTATAACTATACTTTTATAGGAATGTTTGTTATAACTATACTTTTATAGGAATGTTTGTTATAACTATACTTTTATAGGAATGTGAAAATTGGATTCTCAATGTAAACACGGAAATAAGGATTCAAGATTTTGAATATGAGTGCTGCAGAAGTTTGTTCAAACTTAGTTAACAGCACAAGACAAATATATTCACAAAGAAGCAATTAAACAAATGTCCAGGTTACCAAGAACCACTTTTGTTGGTGGTGAAACGATGTAAATTTTTTTGGTTTAGACGTGTAAAGAGACACGAATAATTTTCTGAAACTAGCTTGCAATGAACTCGAAGATAGAGGAAAATGTAGATAAAAAGTTCTGGATTAACAACATCAAGGATATGATTTTTCAACACTTGTCAAAATGGATGAGGACAGGTGAATTTTGAGAGCTTTCTTGTGCTGATGTCTCCAGTGTGGGAACCTTGCGACCTTGACGGATTATGGCCCAAATATTAATTTTATACTGTAAATGTTCTAGTTTTGCGTTTGTTGCACAACACATTCATCCGCACAGTAATTTTTGACAGTAGTTATTTTCTTGGTAATTATCAGGCATGATACTGACGAAATCATCATTAGGTATGTTATTGGCCAATACAACTGAAAACCTAACATCGTCATTATCATCATCAAGCTCATAAAGACTCATCAGGATTGTAGCGGTGTCACTGTAGAAACATGAACACAAAAATCCAGCCATGACTCTCTGTTCTTGGTGATTTGTTTCAGTGTGGGTAAACTTAATCATGACTAGTCTACATTATTATTCATTAATGTCCATTGTTGCTAACATCACAGTAGATGGGATACATAATCTTAAACAACTCTATATATTTAAATATATGGTTACCTTGATAACAGAAGATGAAGAGTATTCAAGAATTCAAATGCTGAATAGCACAAGCAACTTCAGCATTTTATAAGATTAAAAATATGCTATTAAATATATATTTGTCGATTAAGGTGAAGAGTTCTTAGGAGCTATATAGAACGAATTCAGATGTTTGGAAGTGAATCTTGGACAATAAATAGAAGAGTGAAAAAAATGTAAATACTGCATTTACATTAACTTCCGTTAGGAAGTTGCACGGATGTTTTGAGTGGTTTGTGTGATGAAGTCAGCATGTCCTTGTTGTCCCCAAGCCATGTACTAGCTGATATTTTTAATTTACTATATAGCTATATAGTGAGATATAAAAACATGATAATATGCAAAATTTCAGAAGAACATGCGCTAAGACATAGAAATACATGAAAAGATACTATAAGTATCTACATTGCCAATACACAATCGTGGTTACACAATCACACATGATCGTAGGAAATACACTTGAAGAGAGAAAGGGTTCAGTACCTGATGGGCTCAGGCGCTATTGGGACAAGGACGCTCAGCTCGAGTACGCCTTGCTCTCAAACGCGTGGTGTGAGACTCGAACTTGGACAAGGGGTACACGATGTCGGTGAATGGCACCTCGGCTAAGAGGGCGAAAGAGCCAGGGTCCAACTCCTCTGTTGAGTTCTTCCCCTTAAGGAACCAGGCTCACGGATGAGAAACGGTTCAGTACCCAATGGGCACAGGCACAGCACGTCCAATTACACGAGGCAAGTTCATAGTGGAACACCTCGTACGAGTCAGACGAGAGCAAAAATCGTCTGGGCGAAGAGTCGCCACTACACGTGCCTGGAGACAGATATAGAGGCTGTCACAGGCTAAGGGTAGCCCACCCGAATTGTCAAGGCATGCCGAAATCGGATGTGCTAGGCCTACAAGGCGCATAACGGTGGCACAACGTAATCACACTCCCGGCGGAAATCGCACGGATATCCGTGATGGTTACAATGGAGCGAACGCAAAACAAACAAACACATGATCGTAGTTGTGAAACAGAAGTTATAATAAGAATACGAATGGCTAAAGTTCCTTTCAATGACATGGAGAAAATATTAGCATCTAAACAAATCACAGTTTAAAAAATTAGAATTATAAAATGCTACATTTATTCTACATTACTGTTTGGCTCAGAAATTTTGACAATGAACAAATAGCCACAAGACAGAATTGATGCCTTTTGAGCTGTGGATATATAGACGAGTTTCGAGAATTTCATCGAATGAGAAGAAAACGAACAGAGGTTCTGATAATACTTCGTTTGGGGGAAAAAACCATTAAAATAAATAAAAATCAAACAAATAAAGTATTTTGGAGATATTAATTGACATGACATCTTTGTTAATACCTTATTTGAGATTAGATTTAAGGGGAGGCAAGCAAGATGTAGGTAGGGATACAAATGAATGGAAAGATCACGAGATGGACAGGATTTAGCCTAGCAGAGTGCACTTCAAAGGAAGTGACAGAAGATGTTGAAGGTCCGTTGCAATTTGCAGTCATTCTTCGCTGCGGAGACGGCACTTGTTAATTGATTGAATATAGAGGCAGCAGAGACACATGGTTTTAATTAAGAAAGTAAAGGACACCATGGACAGTTAAACGCGTATTTAAAATATCTTGACAGTTACTTCAACAAGGAGGGGGCTCATCCTCATCTGGAAGAGGCAGTCCACATTTTGTGGACACATCATGAGATGATGAGGAAAGAGAGAGCACACCGTAACAACAGGCAAGTTGAATAGCAAAAGGGGTAGGATAAGAGAGAATATGCTTAATAACCTGGCATTGTGGCATGAAAGAAAATAAGTATGTTATATTATTGTCAGCACACAAAACAGAAGGATGTGGAAAGGCATGATAACGAACGCCACACAGCATTGGCTATTTATTATTTTTAAAACGATACAATGCATAGTAATAGTTTCATTAATTCATTTGTAAATTGTTGACTGAGTTAGCAGTGAATGAACAAACAAATATTAGTATGAAGTATAACATTATGAATGCAAAGGTGTTACATGTTATAGTTTAATACTTGGATTACTGTCATTTTCATGTCCTGAAACCAAGAACAAACATTCACAAGTTAAAACCGTAAGGAGACATTGTCGTGTTTGTATCAGCGAAACACTAGCTAACTTCATTTCATTTTAAATGCCACTTCCACAATTTACAAGACCAGAACACCAATAAGACGCACCAATATATAACACAGGTGCAGACCGGTATTTCGGTGCAGTGGGAAATCTTAGATATTGATGGAGTGTTTACATGCGCATTATTGGCTTCGTCAGAACAACACACGATGGATAAACCAACATCGTTATTCCAAGGCAACACATACTCAATTTCTTCGACCTTGTTAACGGAAAGGTTCCTAAATTAATTGGTTTCGCTCTTCATTAAAATTGACGAAAACAAAGTTTATTTATCTAAATTTTTGACCAAGAAATGAGGAATGAGTTATGAAGCTTGTCACTGCAATCCGGACCGACGCAAATTTGTTCAGTCTTACCCCACAAAATGTCACACAAGTATGTATGCTAATGGTTCACATTTCTGGCGGTTTAAAAAAAGCTCATTAGGCTATTCCGCAGACGTTCACATTTTCTAATTCCTTATTTAATATTAAACTCCCCAAATCTCAAATGCGATGTGTCATCAATAGTGGTGCCCACATCCAGTAGGCACTCGTGAAACAATATCAGTACGTCCCCCCTTTTCCTTTATCAAATTGGTGTCATTGTGACGTATTCTCCCCGGTACATCGTCTTCCCAATGAACTCCCTGAACTATTCTCTGTCTTATGTGATGCAGTGCGGTTTGCATTTTCTAACGACGTATTAATATTATCTTGAATGTCGTCAGTTCATCATCTTCGTGGTCTGCCTTTCCTCCTTCTGCCAGGTGCTCTGACCTCCATTATTTGTCTTTCTAGGAGTAGGCCTATTTTGTTTATGTAGTTTTGCTTGTCTTGCCTAATTCTTCTTTGACACACTCCTGACAGACTTCTATAATTTGTTATATTTTTACTACTGTTTTTAATTTGTCTTCTTTCTCGGATAATGTTCATAGTTTCTTCTTATATGTACTCTTTCTTCTTCTTGCTCTTTTTTGTGTAGCATGTTGGTTTGGTTTTTTTTTGGTTTTTTTTTGTGTGCACAGTTATTGAAAATGTTAATTATTTTATTTTCAAGTTCATTTGGAGTGTATTCTTCTTGCATTTCAAGTAGTTTTTCGAATTTGTTTTGAATTTCTATGTTGTATTCTTTTGGTATAGACGTCATATCGTATCTGGAAATGGTTTAGTTATTTCTTGTGTTTTTTTATCTTTGACTTGAACTTGGCTATGAGCAACTCATGATCAGTGTCGCTGTCTGCGCCCGGTAGTGTCTTGCATTGAAGGATGTTTGCTTTCCATCTTTGTTCTATTAGTATATAATCGATTTGGTTTCTTGTCTTTCCGTCCGGTGACCTCTATGTGTAAAGTCTTCTTGGGTGATGTTTGAAAAATGTATTTATTACTGCCATGTTGTTTTCTGTGCAAATGTTTATCAAACGTTCCCCTCTATTGTTCCTACTGCCAAGACCGTGTCTACCTTGGTTCAAGTCATGTTGGTCTCTATCTGACCTACTTTTGTATTTAAATCGTCTATAACTATCTTGATGTCTTGTTTGTTGATTTTGTCGAGCACGAATTGAAATTGATCGTACAAATCTTCAATTTCTTTTTCATCTGCCGCTGATGTTGGAGCATAAATCTGTGTAATGACGATGTTTCTTCTTTTCTTCCTTTATTCTGATGGTGATTATACGCTCATTTCTGGGGTAATATCCCAATAAAGAATATTTGATATTTTTGGAGAGGTAAAAGCCGACACATCTGAGCCCTCCATTTTCTGATCCGAAGAAAATGCACAATTCTCCATTTGCTAACGTGAAATGCCCTTTATTTGCTCATCTATGTTCCGCTATACACAGGATGTCTAGATGTCTACTTTTGTTCTTTTCATCTCCTCTATTACTACGTGTTACTTCCCATGTTTTAAAACCCCTGTATATTGATGGATTGGATGCAGTCTTAAACTTGTATATAACAACCAAATTCCCTGAGAATATCCGACAAAGTAAAGAATACCGCATTATCAAAAAATAAGAGCAGCACAGTATGGTTCACTTCAACACATGCTGTATCAGAGTACACTTCTCAGAATGGAGTGGCAAGTTAAAGTACATGTTTCTGAAGTCTTCATTATAAACAATGTCCCAAGTATTCAAACAATGTATTCCAATTGAGATGGACGGTACTTATTGTTTGCATGACCGACAAACTCATCCTCAAATAGATGTATGGTAAGCTCCTAAAGGAAAAACGACTAGTCGGTGGACAGAAACAACGCTTCAAGGACTCTCTTATTGTCTATAAAGAGTGTCAACACCGACGTCTCCTCCTGAGAATACGTCGTTTGCAATTGCCGAATGTAACGTAGCAAATGTGCACTCATTGCTGAGAAACTCAAATTTCAGTCTATCTATTGTCTATCCCAAGATGGATGATGGTCAGAATATCCATACTTCAAATGCAACAGTTCTTGCATATGAAATTTATGAAGGTTTCAGAAACAGCTTTCCAAACACCCAGACCATTAGGTCACATTTAGATAAAAGCTAATACGGCCTGATATAACCAAAATATACTTCTGTCTTAGGTTAAAAGGGTCGTGCCTCAGCTAAGAGGCTTTAATCCCCCATTTAACAAACAAACAATGGTTTGTTCAAACAATGGCTATGGTTCATTCTCATAAGGTGTCCAAACCATTTTATTTGTTGTTTCTCGATGTGTTCTATGCATGGTTTTATACCAATTCTTCTCCTGATTTCATTATTTCTCATTTTGTCACTCTTGAGGTTTTTCATCCCACATGTTTAAGTTTTCTTTGCTGTGCATCTTGTCTCAATCTCTGTGTAATTTTTCGTTGTCTGTGAATATACTTCCCATGTATTTAAATTCAGAAGTTTGTTTCAGTTTAGTTTTGATAATTATGTTCACTGGATTTGGTGACTTGCAGGACTACATCCTACTAATCGGCAGGAATTTGAGAATGAACACAGAAGAAGAAGAATACTGAAAGTCAATAAGTTACGGATGTATTCAATAAAACCTGAGTTATACTGTATGCAATCACATGAATTCAATACTAGTTGACAGATATGAATTATTTGTGTGTGCTCGAATGTGTGTCTTTTCTTGCGTATGGGTAATTTCACATGCGGATTTCTTCATTATCCATAACCATAAACCTATAACTGGTCAGAGTCGTTAGAAACAGGTCATTGACTACATTGGATGTGTGAAGACACAGAGTCCTCCAATTATCTCTATCCTCAGCAATGCGGTAGAGTGTGGAAAACTCTAGACCTTTCCGGTCTTTGATATTTCCTTTTCTGCTTCTTCCATCTTCAATTGTACCCAGCAATATTGTTCTTGACAGGAAATCATGTTTGAATAATTATCCAAACCATGCAAGTTTTCGCTTTTTTTTTGCTATTGAAAGTAGTGATTCCTGTGAACCTGTAAAATTCTCGACTTTGTCTTACCTGTACATTCGTCTTATGCTCTCTATGGTAAATGAAAGAATTTTTTGTGCTCGCATTGGACTTGTTAGTCATTTAAAAACACACTATTAGCTTTATTATTTTGGTTGAGTTTTGGTCATCGTCGATAACGACGGACGAACATCATTGTAAATTTGCAAAATTCGTCAAAAACACATGTAAGCTTGCATCTATCCGCCTATGTCGGCATTGAGATTCCAACTCTCACAGCAATACAGAACAATAGACTAGGCCCCTACTAGTGGTTATATGACCTACCTTCCAATACTGATTTTTTTCTAGGGCAGCCTGATTAATATGTTTTGCATTTTAAGAGTTTTGTTTCTTCACAACCAAGATGAAGAAGAATAACACATGGTTATGAAATGTTTGATAAAGTCAATGCTACTATAAGATACAGCTGGAAACGTGAAGAATGCAAAAACAAGTGCAAATAATAGTAGGCGTCACATTGAGAAATAGACAATTTAATGGTTTTGGCATCTCATTAGTATGCATCTAATATTATACAGATGAACATTGGGCTTAAAATACATTTAAACATTATTTTGCTAAAAATAGAGACAATGTATTCTCAGAACTTGCATTAATAATACAATTGATATCCTGACATTTTGCTCATACCTTTCTGTAACCCAATGTACTAACAGAACACACTGGAAGGTGGAACACAGAAGTGGATTAATCAATCAATAAACCCGTAATCTTTCAGGGTCGTAAGGGTACCACATTAGATGCTTCAGCACACAATCCTCCAGCGAATTCTATCCTCAGCGATGCGGATGAGTGTGGAAATATCGTGCCTTGACCATGCCTTTATTTGTCCTCCTCTGCTTCTTCCACCCTCGACAGTTCCCTGTAGTATTGTTTTTGACAATGAATCGTGCCTGCATACATATCCGAACCATGCTAGTTTTCGTCGTTTCACTATTGAAAGCAATGGCTCCTGAACACCTGCACACATCTCTACTTTATTTCTTACGTACAATTTGGTCTTATGTTCCCTATAGGACATTCGTAGAATTCGTCTGTAGCATTTGTACTCGAAAGCCTGTAATCTCTCCATGTCCGCAGTGAGTGTCCAACTCTCACAACCATACAGCACAACAGAAAGCATCAGCGACTTATACAGTTTGATTTTCACTCCAACACTGATATGTGTAATTATCCATTGTAGTATTTCAGTGGGCAACAGGTTTAGCTAGTGGTGCCCATCTCCTCTCCAGCTGTCATTATTATGTGGTTACATGGATTTGTTTTCTCTCTCCGTCTCCATTGCACTTTGCTGATGTTGACACTGCATCACGTTTGAACTTCGCGCTGAGCGCATCGCTACCATTTCACTAGGTCACAACCTTACTTCGTACGCATCCACATAAAGACTTCTAAACTTGATAATACCTTCACTATGTTGTTATCTTTTAATCCATTAACGAAATAACCTTCACGATATTATCCCGACACATTGACTTATTGTCCACTGCACATTAATTCACTGAATATAATACATAACATAGATCCCTGCTTCACAGAAAGAAAACACAGCGTCATGTTGTCGTGATGACGTCACCTATAAGTGGATATTTTCGGATAAAAAGCTGAGATATGTTACCTGTAATTGTAATGACGTGTATAAACTCCATTTTATTTCAATTTTATCATAATAGAACGTAAATTTGCAACACAGTACTTTATTGTAGTCAAATACATCCATTGCATATGGACAATCTATAACTGGGGATAACCACATACAAAGTAATGCAGATCCATTAGAAATGTCTGCTCAAATAGTATGTGTTCTGTCACACTACTAGTTTAACAGTACAAAGTAAATTTACATATTGGTGATATCTAGTTGCTGCTGAGTTTATCTACTCTTGGCAGCTCAATGCCATTCTTAAAAAAGTGCAGGTCTTCTGAAGTGGATGTAGTGATCCATACAGGAAATTAGTAATTGTTAGGGTTGTTTGTAAAAGTTTTTCCCAGGTGGTTGAGATGGAAAGGTAGTCAATAAGGAGATGTTTAGTTGTTTCGTCCAGATGAGAGCCAGTGTCTATGTATGGAAAGTTGCTGGGTTGGGATTGATAGGGGACTATGATTTAAATGGCTATTGAATCTAGCATGTCCTGTTGAAAATTAAATTGAAAGATAAGAAATTGATTTCTCCTGCATAGTTATATTGTCATGTTATTTCACTAAATTTATTTCGACCAGTCAATCCATTTGCTGATTTTTTTCTTGTGTTGTTTCTGAGAATTTATTCTATTGTTCTCATGCTACAGAATCTTTCCTTTTGTTATTTTGAGGCACCTCTATCTACAAGATTATCTGCCAATAGAGGCTCTATCTATGTTCTTTCAGCGCCACATATGGTGCATAGGCCAGAAATCAGTGTTCTCCAGTCCTAGTCATGTGAAACTGCTATGTATGTAGATATAGAATATTTAGAAAACCTTTAATTACCAACTTTTTTGTTAAATATTCTTGTATTGACACCTGAAAATATATGCGGCAAAAGAAATTGATGAATGCTATTGGCTGTAACACTGTGAATCAAATATATAGATTATTATGAAGTATATATGTTAGCATTACAGCTGTTCAGTTTCAATTCTTGGACAGAAAACATTAGCTAAGGAAATAAACAACAAAATCCCAAAGAAATCAATATTAACAATAATAAGATTAAAAACATTTCAATTATGCAATTCATGAAACAGCTAAATTATTGAAACTGGTATTGGTCACTTAAATTACCCAACAGCATTCTTGGTAGACGGATGCTAATAATTCCTGTGGCTCACTAACTAATCATTCTCCACAGCAATGTTTAATGTGGCAAAATGTGATAGTTATATCCTGTAACAAGCTATTTATGGGTCAGGGATTCTCACAGCATACTAGTTAAGTCATTTTCATTGTGTTTACAAAGTCACTGGTTCAACATCAGTCCATATATTGTTTACTTTACAAGAAAATTATTTTTTAAAGACCCCTGTGGATTATCACTTGAAGATATGGAGTTATGATCTATAAGAGTTACTCTAGGAGGTAAAGATATGGAGTTATGATCTATGAGAGGTACTCTAAGCAGGTTAAGAGCTGCTCTCTTGAGAGGTGTCGAATGCATGTTTACTTTTGATTGGCAAGCAACCGCTGCATATTCCTTTCATCCCACCATAGATGAGTTTTAATCCAGCTTGTCAGCCATTTTATTACTTCCTGCGAGCAGCTTACTACAGTCTCAGAAAAAATGTATACACATAAAACATGGAGTGTGAACAAAGATGCACACAACAACCGATACAGTGGAATCCATCAATACAGTACAGCATCATTTAAAAACAAAATTTCCTTTTTAACAACACCTTTCAAAATCCCCAATTATATTTATTTTTTGTACTGTATATAGCTAATTTCTGTTATTACATATGTGTGTCTATATTTCATCTGTCCAGGTGACATTATTATAATAAATATTGACTGTACTAGTGAATGGGCTATCAGAAAACCATTTGAAAGCAACAGTCATCAGTGAACATGATCTATCACTAAAATAACATCCAAATTCACATGCCATCACATATTATATTTGACCTATTGGGTAATTTTCATATCTTCATACTATAATGTGATGTAGGGCATAATTATAGCACTGTCAACACTTCTTGTTCACAACATTGCTATCTGTCAACACTTCTGATTCACAATGTATCTATCTGTCAACACTTCTGATTCACAATGTATCTATCTGTCAACACTTCTTGTTCACAACATTTCTATTTGTCAGCATTTCTTGTTCACAACATTCTATCTGTCAACACTTCTTGTTCACAACATTTCTATCTATCAACACGTCTGGTTTACAACATTCTATCTGTCAACACTTCTGATTCACAATGTATCTATCTGTCAGCACTTCTTGTTCACAACATTTCTATTTGTCAACATTTCTTGTTCACAACATTCTATCTGTCAACACTTCTTGTTCACAACATTGCTATCTATCACCATGTCTGGTTTACAATGTTTCTATCTGTAAATAATGTAAATCCTCAAAGATATTTAACATTTGGTTTTTGGTTAAATAAAATATACCTCTTATGATGAGGAAAAGTTTGGTCCTTTCAACAGTGGATGATAGTCCAAATTGGTTATATCAGAGCTTTTAACCATCAAAAATAGTGGAAATCGCAGTTCTGGTAATCCAGTTACCACGATCTCCACAGTTAATTGAAATGTTATTCATAGTGTTCAGATTTCAACAACTGACCATTCTAAGAAATCACATTGTTTGCTTCAATGAATTAAAGAAAAATGAATATATACTCTGCGAACAACATAGCCAATCATAAATCAAAGGATAGAATTCATTACTAGTTTTTTTTTGTGCGTCCACCACATTATGATCATTTCGGTTCTTGTTTGGAATGCATGCCTACTTGTTTATTTTAGGGATAATTAATCTAAATATTATATCAACAACTAATCCATAATTAATTTACATGTTAACTTTTTTAGGGTTAGGAGAGCTGTGTTTCAAATAACTAACCCTAACCAATTTATATATAAATTTATAAATGATAAACATACACTAATAAACATAGCCAAGGGAAATAATCAAACAGGTAGGCATGCATTCCAAACAAGAACTGTCATGGGTCCTAGATGAAGTCAGCAAGCTAAAGCTGACCAAGGCTGTTCTCCAATTCCTAATAGTTAACAGCATTTAATTCAGACTAGATAAGCATTTACACATTGAAGAGAGAAAGCCAGGTTTTGACAAATATTGTGCTCAAAACATATTTGTGTTATAAAAAAGTGTTGATACGGCGTTGTCGCTGTAAACGGTGAAACTGTTGTAAAATGATATTTTCAGAGAGAACAGAGAACAAAAAGGTTTAAAAAACATTTTCAAAGAACTAAGAAGAAAATAAAGGTTAAAAACATTTTCAAAGAACTAAGAAGAAAATAAAGGTTAAAAACATTTTCAAATAACTAAGAAGAAAATAAAGGTTAAAAACATTTTCAAAGAACTAAGAAGAAAATAAAGGTTAAAAACATTTTCAAATAACTAAGAAGAAAATAAAGGTTAAAAACATTTTCAAAGAACTAAGAAGAAAATAAAGGTTAAAAACATTTTCAGAGAACTAAGAAGAAAAAAAAAGGTTAAAGACATTTTCAGAAAATTAAATAGAAAAAAATCATGCCTAAAAAAGATTTTTCAGAGAAAAAGAAGAAAGAACAGGTTTAAAAAAACATGTTCAGAGAACAAAGAAAAAAAAACCAGGTTAAAAACATTTTCAGAGAACTAAGAAGAAAATAAAGGTTAAAAACATTTTCAGAAAATTAAATAGAAAAAAATCATGCCTAAAAAACATTTTTCAGAGAAAAAGAAGAAAGAACAGGTTTAAAAAAACATGTTCAGAGAACAAAGAAAAAAAAACCAGGTTAAAAACATTTTCAGAGAACTAAGAAGAAAATAAAGGTTAAAAACATTTTCAGAAAATTAAATAGAAAAAAATCATGCCTAAAAAACATTTTTCAGAGAAAAAGAAGAAAGAACAGGTTTAAAAAAACATGTTCAGAGAACAAAGAAAAAAAAACCAGGTTAAAAACATTTTCAGAGAACTAAGAAGAAAATAAAGGTTAAAAACATTTTCAGAAAATTAAATAGAAAAAAATCATGCCTAAAAAACATTTTTCAGAGAAAAAGAAGAAAGAACAGGTTTAAAAAAACATGTTCAGAGAACAAAGAAAAAAAACCAGGTTAAAAACATTTTCAGAGAACTAAGAAGAAAATAAAGGTTAAAAACATTTTCAGAAAATTAAATAGAAAAAAATCATGCCTAAAAAACATTTTTCAGAGAAAAAGAAGAAAGAACAGGTTTAAAAAAACATATTCAGAGAACAAAGAAAAAAAACCAGGTTAAAAATATTTTCAGAGAACTAAGAAGAAAGAACATGTTATCCTTCTTCTTCTTCAGCGTTCATTCTCAAACTCCAGCTGCATCTCTCTTGTAGTAGGACAACAGTCCTACAAGATTTCCAGCAGGATGTAGTACAGAGAATGGAAATGCATTGTGTTGCCGTTTTATTTTCACCAATGGCCCAACACATCCATCTTTGGCAGAAGGTTGTCCAAAAACATTCTACAGACATGTCCACTCTTTGGCAACCTGAAGACTAATACCTGGTTCCAAAAGACAGATCTGGAAGTGAAGCTGTGGGGTAACCGTGAGGACCTCTTGCTAATGACTGAATTCATGGAGGCAGCCATCTTGTCTGTATAGACTTCTGAGCATAGGAAACTATTTGCAGAAGAAATAGGATTTTTTTTTAAAAACATTTTTTGAAAGAACTAAGAAGAAATAAAGAATTTTTTTTTAAATATAAAAGAAATAATAGCTTACAAATTTTAAAATGATAAAATAAAATGAAATATTTATGTCATAATAAATGAAGACAATGCCTAAAGACATTTTCATGGACTCATCTATCAACATTAATCACTTGCCTACCTCAAGAATGATGAACAATATAAAGTGATTTTGCATAATGAAAATCCTCCCAAATGTGATTGCATAATAATTTCAGCATAGAGACATATCCAGTGGACATCATAACTTATATAAAATTATTAAGGGGCAATTTTTATATAATGGCCTTCATTGCTCAATTGGCTCATAGTGACTGTTACATGGCTGTCTTATGCATGAGTTTCTATTTTCAAGGTGAAAAGATGTTATAATGTAAATTAACTCTTTAAAAAATGTCACTTAATTTGAAACTTGACAGTAACATTTCATTATTATAATGTGTGGTACTTTCCTAGGAGAAGGGTCTACATTTCACACATTTTAGGAAATCTTTGTTGATCCTAATTTTTTTTGTAATTTGTGATGTTAATCTGCCTCTGCATTCGTAGTTACAAAATGGCAGCCATAATTGCAGCTGATAAAGTCATTGTTACCATTGCATCAAGTATTTCTAGGTGCAAAAATATACATGGGGGACATACTATCATCTTAACCTAATTTCCTTGCAGAAAGGACTTCCTGGAAATGTGCTGTTAAAAAGTGCAATCAACAGATTTAGTCAGGCGGGGTAAGTAATACACATTGGGATGGTGTTAAATAAAACCTAATTTTGTTTCGCTAAAAATGTAGACCCTTCTCCTAGAAAAGAACCAAATGTGCTATTTTTATGCTCTCTATTTAATTAGCCTGAGTGTTTCTTTGGAAACAAACATCACTGTGGCCATTTTTGTTCTGATGTTTTCCTTACAAATGAAGCATATCAGTAGTGTTCCAGAAATAATGTACACTGTAACAATGATAAAGGTATCCAATGTAGCACTGGTGAGAATATCCAGTGTAGGTCTATCTGCAAACTCATCTTATCTGTAATTATTAGAAATTGTGTGAACTGATGGTGGTACACTCTGGGCATCCACATAGGAGTTCTATCTTGGGGAAGGGTATGCATACCAAAAGTGTCTACAACCTTTTATTTTTTTACTCTTAATTTTTTCAAAAAAAGCAGCATTCACCAAAGCCCATGCAAACAGAAACTGAAGGAGATACTATATAGGTGGTTACAACAAAAAGCCAAAGAGATCCATAATTTTGCAGACAGGAGTGACTACAAGTGATTCTAAGATGTATTGAGAACAATATATGATCCATTTACACAGGATCACAGCCATTTCTTACCACAGATGAGTCAGCTATGCTTACAGAAAAAACACAGATCCTAAACTGATGGGCACAATATTTGATAGCAATTTTAGATAAGTCATGAGTCTACAGTGAAGAAGCAATAGATTGCATGCCACAACGCAATGTAAGAGAAGAGCTTGACATATCACCATCAAAAAACCAAGAAGTAAAAATTGCTATCAAACAAATGTCACATGGAAAGATCCTGGTATGGATGCCATCCTAACAGACATCTACGAGATAGGAGGAGAGGTGCTTGTTCAGAAACTTAACAAGATTTTGGTCACATGCTGAAGCTCAAGAGCCTTGTCTCAAAATCTACATGCCTCAATTGTCCATCTATATAAAGGAACGGGAGATAAACAGTCCTGTGACAACAGCAGAGGGATATTTTAGCAATCCATAGCTGGCAAACTATTAGCTCATGTAATGTTAAGCCAACTTACGCAGACACTCACAGATGATCTTCCACCTGAAAGTCAGTGCAGATTTCATGCATGTCACGTGATCTTTGCTGCCGGTCAACTCCAAGAAAATATCCAAGAACACCAAAGGGAACTTTTCACGACATTCGTAGACCTCACACAGGCATTTGACAGTGAACAGGGTCAGGCTGTGGAAAGTACTTGTCAAATTTAGTCATCACCCTCTCCCCAAATTGATCAACATTGTACAATAGTTCCATGATGGCTGCCGCTATTAGTTTGTGGAGTGTCATCACCAGCCTTTCCTGTCACAAATGGGGTCAAACATGGATGCATTCTTGCTCCAATGCTGATCAGCTTGATGTTTTCTTCATTGCTGAAAGATGCATTTAATCAAGTGACTGGTCAACAAACTTCTCCATACTGATGACTGCACACTGTATGGTGATTCTGCAGACAGTATGCAGGTCATCCAAATAAAGGTACTGAACTTTGCAACAACTTTGGCTTTACCAACAACACAAAGAAAACAAAGGTCATGTTTCAACCTGCCCCAATTGATACACATTTCAATCCTCATATGAAAATCAAAGATGAACTTGAACCAGTCAATAGTTTCACTTATTTAGGCAGTAATCTTTCACAAGCTGTAAAGATCAACACTGAGGTAAACAAGAGAATAGTGAAAGCTAGTGCCACATTTAGAAGGCTATGTAAAAATATATGGGACAGATGGGCAACAATGACTATCACCAAGCTTCTAGTTTAAAAAGCAGCAGTAATATCATCACTTCTTTATGCCCGTGAAACATGGACAGTATAAGCCAGACATGTAAGGAGACTCAATCATTTCCACCTAAGCTGCCTTTGTAAGATACTCAACATCCATTGGTAGGATAAAATACCAGACAGTGAGGTACTAATTAAATCTAAATCTATAAGCTCACATATGCAATGCTGATGAAGGCACAGACATGCTGGGCAGGTCCGCATAATAGATCATCTTCTGCCAAAAAAGCTGCTATATGGAGAACTTCAGACTGACTAACTTCACTGTACTTTCCCCATATGTACTACAACCCTTTCAACATAATACCTAGAAACCTTCATAAATTTATCTCAGCAAGTGACTCCCTAGTTTAAGCAAAAATACCTAGGTAGAAACCATACATTTATTTGTCAACAACATAAAATGGTTCAACATCAAACTTGCAACCTCATAAAGACATCCAAATAGCATAACTTTTTGTGCCCTGGAGATCATTTGAAAGTGGGTATGTTTAGATAAAACTTCTATTTTCTGATGCACACATTTTGACAATTGTTCATCAGTACAAGTTCTTACTAAAGTGACATGTCTGTGTAAGGGGCTGTCCATACATTGCATCAACAATTTTTGGTCATTTTTTGATCCACTCCACCCCTTGTCAACAGCTGTCAAAAATTCAGACCCCCTTCCCTGCTTAATTGATTCCACCCAAAAGACTCATACAAGTCAGGAACAACTAGGTCATCAATCCAAAGTGACTCCATTGAGTATTCAGAATGTTACATTTACTTTGTCCTTTACTGTATTTATATCAACATTAGGATGATTCCAATCAAAAGTGTAATATGTCCACATTACTTCTTGCATGATTTTGATGTGTATTAATATTAATTTTGTAAGTTATTGATAAGTTTTCAACATGGGGCATGATACATCATTTTGCCTTATATTCTGTGTATATATTTTTGAGTTATACTTATTTTCGTAAAATAATAATTATTTTATTTACTTTGGTCACAAATCCAACCTGGCAATTACTGGCAACTGCTATTTAGCATCCTGTTTGCAAATTTATGCTATTTGTTAGAGAAATCTGCCACATTTTAGTCAGACAATCTAGGCCTAATCTCATGGGCTGATGTATACATTTGTTCTAAATAATGAATTTTTGATGCACTATGCATATATACTATACATTTTTGTGTTCGCAATTGGATTATTTACAAAACTGATAACTTCAGTGGAAGTTATTGATTTGTAAGTTTGGTAAGTACAAATTTCATGTATGAAATAATATTTATTAGTCATTTACACATCTTATTTTCTTGTTAAATAAATTCTCTAATAATAACCTTCACCGCGCCTATATTAACACCGATCGCAAAAAAATATAATGCAGACTCGCGCAGTTGGTGAAACACCCCATCCAACGAGATATCGTGAGATTTACAGGTACCACAGTCCGTGCACATAGCTGGGGACATGCGCAATCGAAGCTGGTATATCCCCCTCTTCCGACATGATCGTTGTTGAGAATGGCTAGCTATTCGTACACATTTAAGAGCAATTAATCTTACCACATCTGCACACCGGTACAATGCCATGATGGTGGATCAGTTTTATAGACCTTTATTTCATCATATTTTGCATAAAATAACATTGAATCGTGGCTTGAATCATGAATTATTAGGTTATTTAGTTTCACAGCAGTGAATATACAGAATGCTGTGTTGGTTTGGGGACTTGTATGTTTGATATCGAATATGTTGAAGTGGCACCAAAAATGACTCTAGGCCTAAGCTCAAAGAACGATTTTACTGCAAATGTACATGTTTTATACAGTTCCCCCGGCAATATTTTGATAATTTCGCAGTGAAAGAACATAAATACAACAGATTTGTGTGATTTAGTTTACAGTGTTGCCAAGGAATTCGATAAGTAAGGTAAGTTATTTTTTTACTCTTTATTTGTTATAAAATATGTTTTTTTGTAAAAACGTCTTTACCACTTTCTCATATGTCTGGTATCACACACACACGTACATAAATTACACCAATATATGCATAATTCAATTTTTTATTCATATGTGCAAATATTTTTAAATATCTCTAACAACCAAAAAATTATCACATTTTCAAAACAGTCACCATCAATAACGCATAATTTTCAAAAAAGAATCCAGTGGCAGGGAGACGTTTTGTATTTTTTAATCTGGCTTGCTAAAGGTTAACATTATTTTTTTTTCAAAATGAACTTGTTATAATCATATTCTCTGTCTATTTATATTTCAATATATATATATATATATTACATTATAATTTAAATGTTTTTAGAAGTACTATTTCCTGTTCCTGTGATGCATGTGAAAAAAAACAACCAAATCTAACTAAATTTAATTCCGTCCAAACACTAAAAATACTCCATGCGGAATCAGTTAATTATGTAAACTCCCCAACTATTTATTTTTATCAGAAAAAGTGTGATAAAAATTATAAATAAATCCTTTGGTGATCCTTATAACTACCACAAAATGTTTTATATCCCACTCTCTAATTTTTGACATAATTTATAGACAGCCCTCTAATATCTGTTTATTAAAAATACTTGTTAGATGATATGACTTGCTACTTTCAACTGTGATAAATTTATCGATATAAAAATACATGAAGCTGCAAATCAGAGAATAGATGTACATTAAAATATTTGCCAAGAAAAGTTGATTATCAGCTGTGGGAAGACAAAAAAGACATAGATAACATGAAGAAAGATAAAATTATGGGAGGCAGGAAACTACTGAAAATCTTGAGGTACTTCCAGAAGTATTAGACACATATTTTCCATACTTTTCTTGCTATTTTGCATTCCTTAATGTTGACTGCTGATAAAAGTACATTTCTGGAAGGCATGATCAACTATGACATCTGTTCAGTAATTTATTAAGAAGCGTGCAAAGATGTACAATCAAATTTTTGGTAGCACATCCTATTCAGAAAATAGCAATAAACCCATATTTTTCTGGCTATAGTGATTTTCCGACAATATTTTAAGTTCAGTAGATTGCTATTTATTTCTGAATCATCCAGATGCACAGTTACGTGCAGCAAGGTATGAACCTAGTACCTTTGCTGTCCGAGATGCACACTGTACCTCCTCGCCATAGAAGAGACAATCAAATTTTTGAAAATTATAAAAGATCAAATAAAAAGGAAGATTATGGCATAGAAGCTTATTACAAAAATATATTTAAAAGAAACAATTATCTAATAACAATATAGAAAAACCTTATGACAGAGTTGTATAGTCAAAATGTACATACAAATACACTTTACTAAACAAATGTTAGACAAAGTGATCCAGAGAAAAAAGGAAGAATGCCTCTCCAGCATATGTTCTCAGATGTCAACTTAAATACAATTATTTAATTCCAAAAATGTATTGGACTTTAATGTTTTGGACGAACTAGCAGAAGCTGATGTGATCAAGTTGGTGTGACATGTAAACTTGGTTTTCACATGCACAAAGAAATATTGTCATTGATGTGGTGCTTAACAGTTCATGCCATGATTAGCCCACAGTGCTCATTACATTCATGTTTTCAGTAAAAATATCTGAACATATTCAACACAATATTTTACGTTTACTAAAAGATACACAACACTTGAAGGGTTTAATTAATATAGGGGTGATATGTGGATTAAATAGTAGTACATGGCCATAGTGAAGCTATATGGGCAATATCATCAAAAGTGACCAGCAAATGGTTGCAGGCTTTTAAGTGATTAGATATCTGAATATAAAATCCTGTTGTTGTTAGTATTCGCTCTCCGATAACCAACACGAAAATTCATATGATTTCTGCCTGGGAGCATGAAATACTTTGTGCAGCCGCTTGCAGAAAAGCTGCATTATTTGCGCCTTTCGGCTCAGCACATATGTTTTTTTACATAAATGTTGTAACATACCTTCTACTCCACATATAGCTCACTTGTGAATATGAAGCTTTTAAACTCTTTGCATACGACCGAAAGCTCCTTAGAAAAGTTATATTTAATATAGGAAACAAGATCTTTATGACTCTTAATGCAGCTTAATTCCAACATATCGAAACAAAAAAAGGAAATTCAATGTTTCCTTTTGTGGAAATTCAATGTGGTATTTCAATGTTGACCAAATGTCCATTGAGAGTGATGCATGTTAAGGATAGCCCACAATAAGTAGAAATTTAGAAACAATTGAGCTAAGTGTGAGTTTGTAATGAGCTCAGAGTTATGACTGCAGGTTATCATCAGCACACACAGGACAAGTCCTTAGGTACTATGATGCTCATCTTAATACATCTATCAGAGTATAGCTGCTGACAGTTCCATTTTTATATTGTTTTATCAGTCTCTTTGTGTTTTATGTTTCTCAATTATGTTTCTCTTTACAGTCTATTTCAATCCTTATACCAATTTTAGTCTTGAGAGCGACCATGATTCACACTTTTATAAAAAATCTTTGAAGTGGATGCAGTCCCTCTGTGCATGAATTATGTCAGATCACTCCATTGATGTACCTAGTGACACTGTGACTATGCTAACCAGTGTTTCTGCTCGCTCATTACCTTTAACACCTGCATGTCCGGGCATGAATATAAAAATAATCTTTCTGGTCAATAACTCCACCCATTGACAATGGAGAACTCCCGCTTCAACTTTCCAGTGCATATTCATTGAGTCACTGAGTAAGAATGCATGAGAATAGTCCTGTGACATCAGCTATCACAGTGCCTCCCTCACAGCCTTTATGTCCAACATAAGACTGCTCGTGGTTATTGTGATTCTCTGACAATGTTCCTTCCAGTGAGCAGAAAGTTAGTAATGAAAGATGATCAAATACAAATTACAAGTAGAGAGACATAGTGAAATAATCAATCAATCAATAAAACCCATAACCCTTCAGTGTCGTAGGGGTACCACATTGGATGCTTCAGCGCACAGAGTCCTCCAGCGAATTCTATCCTCAGCGATGCGGATGAGTGTGGAAATATCTAGCCCTGTCCATTCCTTCTTGATGTCTGTCCATGTCTTTAATTGCCCTCCTCTGCTTCTTCCACCCTCGACAGTTCCCTGCAGTATTGTTTTTTACAAGGAATCATGCCTGCATACATGCCCGAACCATGCTAGTTTTCGTCGTTTCACTATTGAAAGCAATGGCTCCTGGACACCTGCATACATCTCTACTTTATTTCTTACGTACACATTGGTCTTATGTTCCCTATAGGAAATTCGGAGAATTCTTCTGTAGCTTTTATACTCGAAAGCCTGTAATCTTCTCTCCATGTCCGCAGTGAGTGTCCAACTCTCACAACCATATAACACAACAGAAAGCACCAGCGACCTATACAGTTTGATTTTCACTCCAACACTGATGTTGCTTTTCCAAATCACAGTTAGCCTTGACAAGGACGCTAAAGCTATCTCCAGCCTTATCTTTAGTTCTGCTTTGCATTTACCATCGCTGCATATACTGGATCCGAGGTATTTGAAGGTATTCACCTCTTCAAGCTTGTGTCCATTCATCATGATATTAGTCTGGTTTTCTGTATCTCTGCTGTTTACCAAGATTTTGCTCTTATCTGAATTGATTTCCATTCCGTACTTGCTGGTAACTTTTTCTAACTTTGATGTTAATTCTTGCAATGATTGTTCTGACCCAGCTATAAGATCAATATCATCAGCGAAACAAAAGTTGCAAATAGGGTGACCTCCGATCGATATAGACGTGTTGTAGTCATGTAATGTCTCTTGTATGATGTGCTCTAAGTATAAGTGAAATAATAATTTCATTTGGTTCAGGTCAATCAATTTTAGTTATTGATCTCAACATACTATGCAGTGATAAAATTCACTATGAGACTCCTCACTCATGAACTGAGGGAGAACTGATAAAATTCACTATGAGACTCCTCACTCATGAACTGAGGGGGAACTGATAAAATTCACTATGAGACTCCTCACGCATGAACTGAGGGAGAACTGATTGCAGAGTGCATGTGACACATTTGAGAAGTACCAACACTAATCCTTATTAATGAAACAAATCATTACCAAAGATGTCTTGTAACTTTTGCTTGTTTTCCAGGCTCAAGATTCCAATCACATGAATGGACACAGAACACAGAAGCAACAAAGACCAATGTAACAAGAACCTCCCAGTACTCCCACAAAATTTCTTTATGAAACTACGGGTATTCTAACAACAGAAAATTGCTAGGAGAAGGTATAAATCAGATGGAGTTTATTTCAAGGGGGATTAAGTTCTGTACTTCCTAGATACGCAAGTTTTTTTTCAAGCTCAGATTTGCTTAGGGTCTGATCAAACCCCTGACAGTGTTGAAGCCATGCGCTAAAATGGTCCAAAAGTGGCCAACTATGATATCACCAAATGCTTGGAGGATTTCATGTGATTAGATGCCTGTAGACAAAATGGTACAGACATAAATAGACGGGTGGAGTGGGGGCCCCTCTAAATAGGAGTCTTCTCTGAGAATCACATATCATTGAGAGCTAGAATCTGGGTAAGAAAAAAAGCTCTGGAGAAGCACCCTTTTTTCATATAGGAAACAAGTTTCATTGCTCACAATTCTTGGAGATGTACCGGGGTATCTCCAAATTCTTGTACTTTATCTCTTCCTTTAGCTGCTTGTACAGTATCTACAAATTCTTGTACTTTATCTCTTCCTTTAGTTGCTTGTACAGTATCTCCAAATTCTTGTACTTTATCTCTTCCTTTAGCTGCTTGTACAGTATCTCCAAATTCTTGTACTAAATCTCTTCCTTTAGCTGCTTGTACAGTATCTCCAAATTCTTGTACTAAATCTCTTCGTTTAGCTGCTTGTACAGTATCTCCAAATTCTTGTACTTTATCTCTTCCTTTAGCTGCTTGTACAGTATCTCCAAATTCTTGTACTTTATCTCTTCCTTTAGCTGCTTGTACAGTATCTCCAAATTTGTGTACTTTCTCTTCCTTTAGCTGCTTGTACAGTATCTCCAAATTCTTGTACTTTATCTCTTCCTTTCGCTTCTTGTACAGCATTTCCAAATTCTTGTACCTTATCTCCAGAGAGCATGACATGGAATGGTACTGGTGATAAACATAAATTTTTTGTGAATAATATTTTAGAAACATTTGTAAAAAAAAAAAATGATGTAACAGAGTATGTAGAATTTATCTTTTGGGTCATTGAATCTCTTCTTTTCTTCTTCTGCGATCAGTTTCCTATGCTCATAAGTCTATACAGGAAGGTGGGCCGCCTCCATGAATTCAGTCGTCAGCAGGAGGTCCTCACGGTTGCCCCACAGCTTCACCTTCAGATCTGTCTCTTGAGGCCATATTTTGGTTCTCACGTCATCAAAGAAGGGGCATGTCTGCAGAATATGTTCTGGAGTCTGGGGACCCTTTTGACATGGGCATTGGTCAGTTTGGGCAGCCTTAATTTTGTGGAGATGTGCTTGTAGTCTGCAGTGTCCTGTGCGAAGTCTAAAAATTGTGGTTTGTTGTGACCTGTTTAGCTTTAGAATAGGGTCCCGTGGAAAGTTACTGCCTGTTCTCTGACTCCATGTATGTTTGTATATTCCTTTGATGAGGGTTTTTGCTTCAGTCAGTGATATTCTGTGGTGGAATTGTTCCTTTTTTGCACCTGCTTTTGCCAGTCTGTCAGCTCCTTCATTTCCTGCTATTCCACAGTGTGCAGGGATCCACTGCAGCACAACTTTATTGTTGGCAGATAGTTGATTTAGAAGTTCTACAGTTGTTTTTGTTAGATCTTTAGGTTCCTTTTGGATGGTTTGGAGTACTGACATGCAGTCACACAAGAAGACTATGTTAGCTCCTTTGAGCCTCCATTCCTCTAGAGCCTTTGATGCTTCCAAGATTGCTTGTAGCTCTGCCCTGTAATTTGTTGATAATTTGCCAGTAGCAATTGAGAGTTCTAGTTTTGGGGTGTTTGGTATGAGTATTAGTATCCCAGCTCCTCCTTTCTTTACTGCACCCTCTGATGATCCATCTGTGAAGACATGAATCCACTGTGAGGTAGGGTATTGGGTGTCTAGGTGATCAAGTGTTTTTACCTTAAGGGCAGTAGGGGTTTCCATAGTTTTGCTCTCAATGCCTGGTATTGTAAGTTTTGCAGTATATATGGGTGAAGTGTTTGTGATGTTGCAATCTCAACATGTACCATATGTTCCCTGGAGAACAACAGTTAAGAACTACTGAGAAATAAATTTGATAGAAGGCCACATACCAACTCATAGGGGAGGGAGGAGAGTCACAGGATGATAACTATGAATTTTTAGTAAGACTTCTGGTAATAAACCATGAAGAAAACAAAGTTTGTCTTTTAAGGTCCTGGAAAGGACACTGAGCAAAAATAAAAATGATCCTAAAAGGGAGCCACAGATTTTTTTTAAAGTTGAAAATCGCTATTTTAGGTCAAGCATTGATTTCTTTGGTCCCTGATTAATATATTCTATTGATATCATTACAAACACAATATGTTATGTGCTTGCTTATTTAATTAAATCCAGTGAGGAAACTTTTAATTTGTTCACTGCTACGCTATCCAAAAGCTACTTGTGACTTCACATTTTGTTTACTTGTGCAGTCTGTATTTTACTACTGTCTGCTGCGATTTAATTGTTGGTGCATACACTATCTTCTGGATCTATGGTAGAGAAGTATGGAGAGTATCACCGACAGCAAAGGTATTAGGTTAAGTAAACATTTATGTCTCATGAATTCCTAGTAACATATATATATGCAGCAAACCAGTAGGGTATTTGAGTGTTTACAGAGATCTGCTCTAGATATTATGCAAGAACTCAAAGTAAATTAGAAAATCTATCACTGATTGGAACTTACACCAATTTTCAAACACAGATCTATCCCGATGGAAACCAAAAGGCAAATAATAAATGCAATATTCATCCCAACATTATGTTAGCAATGTAAGACAAGGACATGAACTAAAGAACAAGAGAGCAAGCTTACTACATGTGAAATGAGATGTTTAAGAAAATCTGCAAAAAGAACAAGAAGAGATCATATGAGGGTAAAATCTACCAATCAACTCTTCACTATGCTATAAATAGCACACATTGCGTACATTTTTATGGAGCTGATGTCATGGATTTCCCACTGCGTGTGCCCAGTCAACTATCTATTAGCCAGATGGCAACAAAATTTAGAACTTTAAAATTATAACTAATTTATTTATTAATTTATAGCTAATTCTAACCCTTATCCCCCCTCCCTAGTCTAAATACTAATGCCAAATTAATATTCTGTTTCGATTAAGATACTTTAATTTTAATTACAACTTCTATTAATCACACTGCAAAGGTTACATAATACCTCGAAACTGAATTCTGCTGTTTCTGAACTGCTGAATTTGCAACAGTGCATTAAAATCTAGAAACGGGAATATAAATTATTAAAAGCTTGAAGTTAGTATATTAAAAAGTGTGACTCCTGGACCCATGTTCTTGGAAAGAACCAGAATTTATAATTTTTAAATAAAGCTCTTGCAATTCACCTAATGTTTCAATGGCTGGAACTGTGATAATCAACATTCTAGAATTTTATGATCTTATTTATTTGTAGTCAACACATAATTTATTTTATTCATTAATGTCCAAAAAATTTGATTTTACCGGGTATGTAAATTTTCTCAATGACATTAGCAAACAAAAAAATCTACATTGTCACAACTTCATTATTTACAAGTTTCACTTTACTTACTACAACTGATCCTATTTTGTGTTGTATTATATAAAGTACATATCCTTGCAGAATGATCACTTCTGCCAATTTGAAAAAAAACTAAGGTTGTCTATCTTCTGAATTAGTTGTGCCATCATTGCTCTTTGATATTTCACTGACTTTGAAAGCTCCTGATTCTAACTGATAATCACCATAATTAAATAAACCTAATCCAGACTGATCTTGTCTTTTTTTTTAAAATTGAGCTGATAATAACTAAAATGTATAATTACTACTGCAGTCCTTGATCTCTGAAGGACTCACTAGCAATCTCTGAATAAAAACAATAGCTCAGCCTACACTTTGTTGAGAATCAGTGAGTATTATTTTCATGAAAAAGAAAAACACACCTTAGAGTGAAAGCAATCAGTTTTTCAAGACAAAAATCACGCTTGTTTTAGTGATATAGGAAGAGGAGGTATTTTTCATGTGGCAGTAAACTATTCGGTTAACATAAAATCCATATTAACGAATCATGAAATATAAACTGATCGAAATATAATTGATGTAAACCAAAACTGATATGTCGGTTATTGGTCCTGTAGAGTTTCTTTATATTGTCAATTGGTCCAGATATAATTAATCTTCCTCATCAACAAGTCTCTGGTCCACTCTTATATTGATGATTTGACCTGCTGCATCCTTGTGTATGATTTGGCAATGTAACTTTTTAAATCCTGCACAGAGATAAATCAGTTGCAAAATAAATTTTGAGGATACTTTTTGATATTAATATTCAAATAATATTATATAGGCTTATGGATGAACAAATAAAAAGTCTGTGGAGAACCTAATAATAAATGTCTTTCTCATACAGTGAAATTTCTTTATAACGAAATGATCCAAACCAGCAAAATATGTACATAATAACCAAAATTTACTATGTACAATTATATACATATTGAATAAACTAATTGAGGAATCTGAAAAATATTGTTATATAAGGAATTTTACTATTAATGTATGCACTATAGATGGGTTTCACTTTATACATCTCTCTGTTAGTCTCCCCTTGTTCTTATATTCTGGTGGTGTAAGGATCTGATATGCATGTAAAAAATAAATCAATGATAAAGAGTAGAATTATATAAATCAAGCACAGAGCTAGAATTCCCATGTGTAGTTAGTTACTTATGTCCTAAATGAACAAAATACCGGTAAAAAAATATTCTCACAAGTTATTTATAGACACTTATCCATAGCAAAATATAAAAGAAATTAGAAAAGTCAGAAGAACAGCAGAAGCATACAGTATATAATCCTTCTAAAATCACCTTTTTGGAAAAATTTCAATGGAAAAAGGGGGGACAGTTTATGAATGGGTGAGCTTATTATCCTATAATCATTGACAATTTGTATAATGCTAATTTTGACCGTGTACAACAGCTGTGTTATTCTGACGTCACATAGGGAGTGCTAACTTATCTGTATATTCTTGCTTCTGTGCAGATACAATGCCCACTCGATCGCCAAATGTTTATTGCCATTTTTTATGAAAAAACCAACGCAAGAAATAGCATTATACAATAATCTTGAAAATGAATAGTGAAATGTATAACGAAAAAAGAAAGAGATCTGCTTATAATTCACTATTTAAACTGAAAGCAGTCAGTTATGCTGAAGGAAGCAATAATTGTATAGCAGCTCATCATATTTGTGTTGAGAAACAAATATGCGAGTGGAGGAAAAATAAAATGTCAAAGGAAAAATGCCAAAAGCCAAAAAATGATGTTCAACAAGGTGTGCGCTATTTCCCGAATTAGAAGAAGATCTTAGAGATTGGGTATCTTAGAGATTGGGTATCTTAGAGGTTGGGTCATCTAATGTCGTAAAAATAGTTGTGACAAGATCTGGAATTTGTTTGCGTTCTATGAAAATGATGAAAGAAGCAAAAGTACAGGTATTGGTTGGCACACAAGATTTATAAATAGTCACAATCTATGCATATGTTAGTGAACTAAAATAGCGCACAAACTGTCTAAAGTAGCTATCATTAAGTAGGCCTACAGTAATTTTTAATACCATTAGCAGGTACTGTAATTTAAAGGCAACAATGATAGAAATGATGTTGTTTCAATTTTTCTGGTTTTTCACTTCCAAAATCAGGAAGGTGGGGGATCAGCTTATGATCGAGTGAGCACTGTTTTGTTTTTTCTCCTTCCAAAATCATGGAGGAGGTTTGCAATCGAGTGGGCTTTAGAATGAGTATAAACGGTAATTACAAATTTAAGTGTTATAAATGACTGTTTTTTTTTACAAAATGGCTTGAACTTTGACCTGGATTATTTTTTAATGGATATAGCATTGATATATCAAAGTTGGACTTGTGCCTGTGATTGAAAGACAAGTGTCTAACCAAAGCTTCAACGATCATCGAAAGCGTAATGATGCTTAAAAATACAGCAAATGTAGGGATAGTATTACTAAGTATAGCTTTTCTTGGATACTGTGTTAAAACCAAAATAGCAGCACCATAAAAATAGTCTCTTAACATGGTTTATAAGCTTTCTTCTTGTGATAAAGTTACACTTAGCATTATAATAAGCAGCAGGATTTCGCTCTTGAAATAACTCTGGGACTTTCAAATTTATTCATAAAATACAATTATTCATTATGACACATAAAAAATTTCAAAGCTCTATATTGTGAGATTGATTTTATATTGATTTTTAAATATAACATTGCTAATGTCTCACAAACTGGTCAATACCCTTGATAATGGGAGATATGTATGCTGTTGATTGCTGGTTATTGAAGTATTAATCATCTACCCACCAACCAATAAATTTTAGGGTTTTCTATTTCTGTTCAGGTAACTTCTAGGTGGCTCAGCTGCCCTTTAGCAACTCAGATTTCTTATGCCAAACACTCTAACATAACCATGGTGGAATTGCATCCACGATGAAAGGAATGCCCCAGCAAAAAAGGAAAGGCTTTGATCCCCAACTCACATCATTCTAATGATGTCAACATCATTCTAATGATGTCAACATCATTCTAATGATGTCATGGATAATTATAATAAAATAAAAAATCATTATAGAAATATAAGTTTTTTAACAACAAAAAATGGTTATTAGCTAAGGAAGATATTATTTTGTGCATGTCAACAGTTGGATTTATTTGTTGCTGATCCAGCTGTCCATAGGCTCATGCCCTTTGACCATGAAATTGGACTTAAAAATACATACAGTGCCTGTTTTTACATGAATGAAACAAATATTGTAAAATGTAATACATATATAATATAACTGACTATGGCATACTAGTAACACTGAAATGTGCTTACTACAGATCTGTATTCTTGGTTAAGATACTTATAAATAAATTACCAGAAATAGAAATGAGCTACTTTCTAATGTACGTACAGGGTGGCTGAATAAGAAATAACATGCTTTATAACAATGATATATTATAGTCTTTGCAGCATTTTTTTTTGTATAACCCACAAATATTCTTGGTAAACAACAGAAAAAAAACAATTTAAATATTCACATTATAAACAAAAAGAGAATCACAAAGATAAGATAAAATAAAATGTTCACTGCTTCTGACTGGCATTCAGTCTTAGAGATTCCAGAGCAAGCAAAAGCTTACGATATTCTCAATTACTATCTTGAGTCTGATATTGTCAGCTCTGTCAATGTGTTGTCAGGCCTGTAAGGGAAGCAAAGAATGGCCATGCTGTTTACCTTCTATGTAAGAGGTGGCTAAGGAGGTTTTGGAGCAGATTTGGCTGTCCCATCTTAGTCAAAGTGACCCAGAAGCCATGTAGATGTCAGGCTGAAAGGTGTAAATATTGCAGTTAAGCTGTAAACCATGATACAATGCATTCCACTCACTGGACTACATCCTGCTAATCTACAGTTTGGGAAATAATGCACACGAAGGGGAAATTGTCAGTTCATAATTAATCATTCAACATTTGCTTACTTTAAAAAATATTATAGAAACCATATTAATTTCATAATTCATCATCATCAAGTGCAGATTCCACAATGAAATTTGACTGCAACAGAACTCTAACATCTCCTGTCTCTTGTCTTGGAGTTGCACTCTGCTAGACTGTAACCTGTCCATCATGTGATGTTACTCTCCCACTTGTATCTCTGCCTACCTCCCCTTTACTTTGCCCTCAAGTAATGTCTTCAACAAAGTGTCATGTCTTTTAATGTGTCCAAAATATTTTATTTGATCTTTATTTCCTTTCATAATTCTTTCTTCATACTAAGTGTTATTAGAATCTCTTTGTTTTCTTCTATTTCCATGTTCTCATCCCTGATCTTCTATATATCCACATCTCACGCCGAAGACGGATGTGTCGGGCCATTGGCGCAAATAAAACGGCGACACAACGCATTTCCATTCTATGGACTGCATTCTGCTGGAAATCTAGTAGGACATGTCCTGCTACAAGAGAATTCAGCAGGAGTTTGAGAATGTACGCTGAAGAAGAAGATCCACATCTCAAAGGCATCAATTCTGTCTTCTTTATTTATTGTCCATGTTTCTGAGCCAAACATTAATATACAATAGATGCAGCATTTTATAATACTCATATTTAGCTTTTTTGTAATTTGTTTAGATGTTAATATTTTCCTCATGTCATTGGAAGGTAGTTTTAGCGATTCCTATTATCCTTTTAACTTCTGTTTCATATCTGCCATCATTTGTGATTATGTGTCTGAGATATTGATAATGTTCTATTTGTTGTAGTTTCTCTCCATGTATTTTTATGCTTAGCACCTGTTCTTCTGTGACGTTGCTGATTATCATGGTTTTGCTTTTTATGTTTATATCCAGTCCATATTCTTTTTTGGATTTATTGACAATCTATTAGTCTGACTAGCTCCTGTTCACTTTCTACTAAAAGAACAGTGTCATCTTCATATCTCAGGTTGTTTATTATTTTCCCACTGATCTTGAGTCCTGGCATTCCTTCTATATGTTTAAAGACATTATCTGTGTAGATATTAAATAGTCTGGGTGATATACAACCTTGTCTTACCACTCTTTTTATTTCTATGTATGGTGAGTTCTTTTTTCACAATGTTTGAGTTGTGAAATAGATTCAGTCTGTTCACAATATATATCTATAATCAGTCTGATGTCTTTTCCATCTATGCTTATTTCTTGAAGACGTTCAATAAATTGTTCTTGTTGTCAAAGGCCTTGCTGTAGTCTATGAAGCAAATATAGATACTTTTTTTGGACTTCTATAGATTTATCCATCAATAGTCTGCTACTAAATATAGCTTTTCTGGTTCCTTTGTTTTTTATAAAACCAAATCACTCTTCATCGACCCCAATGTGTTTCTTGTCTTTAATTCTTTCATGTACTATCTTGAGTAGAATTTTGGCTATGTAGCTCATCAAATTCTTTGTTCTGTATTCTGCACAATTCACAGCCCTGGGCTTCTTAAACAGTGGTATGAATATTGATTTTAGGTCTTTGGGTATGTGACCTGTATTGTATATGTCATCATCTGTATTGTATATGTCATCATCTGTATTGTATATGTCATCATTTGTATTGTATATGTCATCATGAAGTTCTGTGATGGTTTCCACACCAAATTCATCTAGTTTTTATGTCTGCGGTTATATTGTCGGAGCCTGCAGTTTTCTCCACTTGATTGATTTTATTGCGATTTTACTTCTGCTTTCGGTATTGCTGATCCATCATTGTTGTGTATTGTAGGTTTTTTTGTTTCCTTGGTCATCAAATAGGTCTGTAACATAATCTGCCCATATTGTAAGTAATTATGTTTTTTATCAAACATAATTTTTCCACTCTTACATTTAATGCAGCCACACCCATTTATAGGATTTTTCTTATTTGTGATCTGTCTTATTTCTTTATGCATTTCTTTTGCCCTATGTTGTAGTGATATCTCTATTTTCCTGAATTTTGTTTCTAGCCATTGTTTTTTTGCTGTTGTGAATATGTTACATATCTCTTTGTGCACACAGTAAAAATAATAAGTGAGCAGAGACAGATAGAACTGTCATATAACTAATGAAATTTTGGTGTATAGCGGAGTAGAAATTGAGAGTTATGTGTTAAGGAATTACAATGTGAGTTAAATCGCATTGGGGGAATGGTGTCATCACTCAGGTGCATTAATAAATCCATCTAAATCATCTATAACTATGCGCTTTTTGACCGGAGTCTGAGCTTCAATGATCATTAACTAAGTTAGTTTGCTCCTTTCGTGCCACAGCTCATAGGGCAGAGGTTTTGATTCTCCATATGTTGCAGTCTGCTGCCTGCAGTTTTAGTTCTTGTATGTTCTTGAAGCCTACAATTTCCCCTTCTCTAAGCATGGTGTTTTTTAGGGTTGCTTTAAGTCTTCCTCTCAGGAATAATAGGTGTTTTATGATTATTAGAACACAAATCAACAGACCATAGCAATGATCATGTTGACAACATAATTTCAAAGGCAAGAAAATGTCTTTCAGCAATGAAAGTAATGGCTGCTGTTCAGAGTGAACAGAAGTTACTATTTCTTCTATAGCAGGGATTAGTTGTTTTTGTGACGGAATAGGCATTGGAAATTATGACTCTCAGCCAGATTAAAAGATTGGATAAAATCTAGAGTGAGGAGATGCGTATCATTCTTGTGCGCATTAGAGACACATCTGCATGAGCAATACGATTCCTATTTGGCTGTTCAATTATGGAACATAGATTACAATTGTGCAGAGCAAGAGTCTACCTTCAAATCAGCGCTGATGAAAAGCATCCATTGCACTGAAATACAAAGTGTGAAAGGTAGTAGATATTTATTCATTTTTTATGTCCTGAGTATTGAATTGTAACACTTTATATTATTTGTTTTCATTGTAATCTCTCCTTGTCCACTAAAATGTAAAGCCATCAATGTTATCACAAGAGATAGAATCAGAAACAAGCACATTGGACAAATTGAAGGTACTAAATCCCATCTATTATAAAATAATGAAAAATAAACTAAACTATTAATAAGAATAAAATCCAATTAAAAATCACTTTTGCTATACAATAGTAGAAATTTTTGCCTATAAATCAGGACAACAGGTCACGGCAAATAAACAGACACCATCAAAGAAATATAATGAACAACATGATTTCACAACAGCCTCTACAGGACACAGACACTTGATCAACAAACCAATGTGATAAAATAGCTCTAAACTAATTGGCATTAATTGATTTTAAATTGTCAAAATATGTTTATCTGGAAGACCCAAATATTCAGGAGTTTAGCATTGTAATATAGATGTTACTTTCTGATTGTCATAGTCAATTTTGGTTTTAGCTGCTGAGTTGATATTCAATAAACTCTAATTCACATGTTGCCTGTGAACACCATTTTATTCTTTATAGTTCTTCCTTATTCTTGCTCTCTATTTAGTTTGATATAGCTTACAATAAAATATTATAAATGAATTCATAAATAAATTTTAAATTTCTGAAAGTGCTAGCAAATTATGATTATTTTTATAAAAATATTGAAATTCTGGAATTTCTTAAAAGCAACATTACATTCATAATTTGAATACAAACACACATATCAGAACCTATGAATGACCATACACCTTGCATATTATATTAATATTGACAAGAATTACAACTAATCATGCTTTTTCTCTCTCTCTCTCTATTCATTTTCTTTTAGCGCTGAAGTTAGTGCATAGGGTAGAGGTCAGCTCTCTCCAATTCTGTCTGTTCAAAGCTATTCTGTGCAGTTCTTGAATAATATATATATATATATATAAATTATCCTAGAACAACCCCTCCACAAATTAACAAGCCTCCTACCTGTTTCATGTTTAACAAATTATAAAACATATTCGACAATTATAAAACAATTAATTGCACATTTTACACAGTTGTGAAACAAATCAAACTTTCCACATACTGGTATGTTACAAATAATTGTCACATATGCATATCAGTTATAGCACAAACAGATTTCTAACGTTACATATTGTACACATCTATTTAAAGGATTCCATCTCACAAATGTTAAGGCAAGCAATATGAATATTCACAGTCAGAAAAATATATAAATATTCAAGGGTAACAGCTGACACCATCATAACAGCTGCACTATCACAACACTTGGGTATGGGTGATGACAATGAGAGTCGTCTAGTATGCCTTAATGAATAACACATTCATAACTTTGCATAAATAATACACACAACACTTGAATATAATAATTGATTTGTGGTTAAAGATAGTGATCCATATTCATCACATCTTCTGTTAGACTAGATGAACTTGTAGGCCCCTACATTTGTATAAAATGTTAAGTTTATTTGGAGAAGGAAGACAGAGAGAGGAGGGAAGGAGAGAGAACATAATTTTAAATTACTATATTTTATTCTCCACATAGTATTCAAGTCAGCACAAAATGTTATACTTCTGACACCATGTTTTCACGATGAAGCTAATGCACTAGAAGGGTAGATCACTCTCTAATGGGTTCTGCCTATCGGTAAAATAACAAAGCAGAAGCTATAAACATTGTTTATCTGACTAAATGTATCAACAAGATTAAATTCCGTCAAAGTCTCTGTCCATGGAGAAAAAGATGGTCCACCAGATAGCAATTTAAACATGAGATCAACTTGTCTGGTATGTGGTAAGCAGCGCTGCATCAACAGGTTCCATACAGCTTGGGCAGGTGAATGACCGCATCAACCAATCATCAATGCAGTCTTTGTGGTATGTGTGCATGCAGGGAAGGTATCGCAGATGTTCACCAAACATGAATTCATTCATGCAGATCACACACCTACAAGATTGATAAATAAAACATTTTAATGGAAAACTAATCAACATACAGTCAGTCAGTCAGTTCCTCTTTTGCCAAGTTTGGCACATAGGGCGCATGTCATAGTTCTTCATGCCTGTCTGTCAGTTGCTAGGGATTGCAGGTCTTGTGCATTTATGCCTGTTGATTTTAATTCATTCATAAATGTTCTTCTCAGCATTGTTTTTGGTCTTCCCTGTTTTCTTTTCCTGTCTGGTATCCACATGAAGGTTTGTCATGGAATTCTGTCTTCCTTTATTCTAAGTATGTGGCCGATGTATGTCCAGCGGCATTTTATGATGATATTCATCACATATTCTTGTTTCGTCACCTCTCTTAGTATGTCATTTGATTTGAAATCTTTCCAATTAGTGTTTGTGATTTTTCTGAGGCATCTATTCTCAAAGGCAACTAACTTCTTATCCATTATTGTGGTAGATTTCCAACTTTCACATCCATATGTCAATGATGGAATCACACTTGCATTGAATAGCTGCAGTTAGTGTTTACTTGCAATCTTCAATCTCCAGATGTTTGAGAGTTTGTTAAAGGTATTGGAGGCGACAGCGATTCGAGTCTTGATTTCTGAGTTGGTATCCCCATCTGCTGTTATCTTGCTTCCCAAATAAATGAAATTTGAAACGTAGTCTAGTATATTATCATCTAGTTTAAATTGGTTCTGTCAAGCCGGTAATATGTTGAAATATTTATTGATGTTTCATTTTGTTTAGAACTATAACATCCGTTAATAATCAAAATACACTGTATTCATATTTTTTTATGGATTTATGCAAATATTGTCAACACAAGAGTTATAAATGTTTTGTTGTTCATTCACCAGAAGTCATGATGACCATTTATTACATCCACTTTATGAAATTCAGCTCAACGTATGACCTTATCAGTGAGTTGAGTAGGTGGCTGATAAGCACTATGGTGTCCCTAAAGTTACTTGGGACAGTTTGGGCATGGGGTGATCGACTTTCGATGTTGCTTCATCTGCCCATAATTTCTAGCTAGTCTCCGCTGTTTTAGTAATTATTCTTTTTTTGACACAGAGTTGCATCTATATTTCTTACAGAGTGCCATATAACTCTGTTTCATGCACTATCTTCCCTTGTGTCATTGTTTATGTCAAAGGCTTCCGGTATGACAACAAAAGAGTTCTAAGTAAACTAGAAACATCATACCCTGCAACTTCTAGCTGGCTCATTTATTATTTTCTATCAAAAAAGACATTTCCTATCAAATTATTGTGTATATAGTGTACATCACCACTTTTTTTGTGTGCCTTAATCCCCAGGAATTATAAGTAATAGAGCTCATTTATCATTTTTTGCATTTGAGATTTCTCGAGCTTTATTTCATACCCAGAAAATTTCAAATCTCAGTGAAGTACGGTGCTTTGAGAAGTCTCTCACTCAGATGAGGTAAAACATAATTTTTCCACAGCAGGAAACTATATCAGATATCAAGGCTGTTCAAAAAACTTCCTGGACTGATTTTTCTTCTGAAAAATATAATATATATGAAAATTACTATTTGCCAGGCGCATGTGATGACCATGTGCGACAAACGGCTTAACCATTAACCCAGGAAAACAAATGGCTTAACCATTAACCCAGGAAAACAAATGGCTTAACCACTAACCCAGGAAAACAAATGGCTTAAACACTAACCCAGGAAAACAAATGGCTTAACCACTAACCCAGGAAAACAAATGACAAACACTAACCCAGGAAAACAAATGGCTTAACCACTAAGATAAGAAAACAAATGGCGTAACCACTAAGCCAGAGAGAACTCCCATGAAACAAAACTCACGAGTAGTGGATGTAAATATAGAATGCCAATAGAGTGCCATAACACATAAGTCTACTAGCTTTACTTTAGAGTTGATTTTGATACACAGACAAAAATTCATTTTAAAAAGATTAACCGAATATGTAGTTGTATTGAATACTGAATAATTCCAAGTGTAAGTACAAATAAAATTATTTTACAAAACAAGTCAAATAGTAATGAAAGTTCATTAGGTACATCAGAAGGATGTACTCTATATTTTTGGAGATGCAATGAGAAAAACAATGTTGGAACACTTTTTGACAATAGAAAATATAGTTGAAACACTTTGTGATAATAGAGAGTGAAAGTTGAAACACTTTGTGATAATAGAGAGTGAAAGTTGAAACACTTTGTGATAATAGAGAGTGAAAGTTGAAACACTTTGTGATAATAGAGAGTGAAAGTTGAAACACTTTGTGATAATAGAGAGTGAAAGTTGAAACACTTTGTGATAATAGAGAGTGAAAGTTGAAACACATTGTGATAATAGAGAGTGAAAGTTGAAACACTTTGTGATAATAGAGAGTGAAAGTTGAAACACTTTGTGATAATAGAGAGTGAAAGTTGAAACACTTTGTGATAATAGAGAGTGAAAGTTGAAACACTTTGTGATAATAGAGAGTGAAAGTTGAAACACTTTGTGATAATAGAGAGTGAAAGTTGAAAAACTTTGTGATAATAGAGAGTGAAAGTTGAAACACTTTGTGATAATAGAGAGTGAAAGTTGAAACACTTTGTGATAATAGAGAGTGAAAGTTGAAACACTTTGTGATAATAGAGAGTGAAAGTTGAAACACATTGTGATAATAGAGAGTGAAAGTTGAAACACTTTGTGATAATAGAGAGTGAAAGTTGAAACACTTTGTGATAATAGAGAGTGAAAGTTGAAACACTTTGTGATAATAGAGAGTGAAAGTTGAAACACTTTGTGATAATAGAGAGTGAAAGTTGAAACACTTTGTGATAATAGAGAGTGAAAGTTGAAACACTTTGTGACAGTAGGAAAATAAACTGCAGTAAGACTCAAATAAAATATAATTTTAACATTTAACGGTTAATGTAATATCTATCCCAATGGAAACCAAATTATTAATATGGCATAATTATACATGTAATCTTCATACCAACATCGTATTATCAATGTCAGACATGGACACTAACAAAAGAACAAGAGGGAAAGCTACTACATGTGAAATGAGATGTCTAAGAAAAGCAGCAAAAGATCAAGAAGAGATAAAAGAATGAAGAGATTAAAGAACTCTTGGAACAACATCAGTGGTCAAATATATTTAAAAACAAACATTGAAAATGGTTTGGCCACTTAATAAGAATGAACCCTTATTGGTCAGTGGAAAAGCACACAAAATGAAAATTGAAACAGCAAGATACAGAAGAAGACCAAGAAAGTGGATTGAAGGAGTTACAAACATTCTGAAACATCACAATATTACTTCATATCACGCGACTAAACGTGCCATAGCCGAAAACTGATTGTTTTTCCATTCCACGAAACTTTACAGCATAAGAAGAGAAAAACAATAGATAGATAAATATAATGGTTAATACAATAATATTTCAATAACTCCACCCATTGATGGTGAACAACTCCCACTTCTTCTGTGTTTGCTCTATGAACCAACACAATAGTTTGTGTGATTTCCGCTGGGGAGCATGAGGTACATAGTGCTGCTGGAGTTACTTTTGATAAGCTGACATGCAAGCATCACATAAACAAAGCAACAACAAAAGCCAGGAGGCAGTTAGCTATCCTGAGAAAACTAAGTGGAACCACATGGGGAGCCAGTAGGAATATACTCTGTAAAGTTTAGCAAGGCATAAGACCACACCTGGAATAAGGTTCAGCTGCATAGTGTCCTGCATCAAACACCACATTACAAGATATTAATAAAGTGCAAAACCAGGATCTAAGGATAATGTTGGGAGCAATGAAATCAACACCCATAGTAGAGATGCAGTAAATGAGAAGAATGCAAACACTTGGAGACTGATGACACAATGGTATGAGTACAAGCAGAAAAGTTTCAGTGTATGACAAGTCATCCAATGAAGGAAATATTCCAAAATCTAGCAATGAAAAGAAGCAGCTTTATCCACCAAGCTAAACGACTCTATAGACAACGTACAGACCTACCTGAAGTTGACAGCCCCTTAAGGTCTGTACCAGAACAAACCCCTTGGAGTGAAAGGTATGAAATATCAATATACATCCAGACCCACATGAAAGGAATACAAAGTGAGGACGAACAGAACAGTGTGGAGCGAAGGACAGTCACCCTCAGTTTTCTAGACGATGAATATCCACAAGACATATGGGTCAGAGTATACACAGATTGGTCAGCACAGAATGAAATGAGGAATGAAGGTGTATACAGAGAATATCCACACAAGCCTAGTGATACAATAAGAACACCAACAGAGAAATTCTGTAATAATTATGATGCAGAAATTCAGGCAATTAGGGTGGCAACTGAAAAACTGCAGAACTCCAACTCTGGCCACACAGCCTGTGGTATTCCTGACAGATGCAAGGTCAGTGCTTCAAGCTCTCCAGTCTGGAAAACTGACAGACTTACAAAAACTACTTAATGAACTGTTTTACCATTATAGGATGACCATGTAGTGGATACCCTCTCACTATGGAATACCAGGAAATTCAAAAAGCAGACCAACTGGCTAAGGAAGGTGCTGCCGAGGACCAACCAGATGTACAGAACACCCACCATCAGAAAAAAACAGATGATCAAGTCTATAAGAAATCTACAAACACTAACAAAAGATGACTATCACATTATGAACAAATCAGAACAAGTTGCAATTCTACACCTCAGAACAGGACACAACTGACTCCTCAGTCACATGTATACAAAGTTCAAGATTAGCAACACGGCCATGTGTACAAGTGAACAGGCAGCACAGAGTGCCAAACATATACTTCAAGAGTCTTCTAAGTATGAAATGCTGAGGCAGATATATTGGCCAGAGGAAACGACACTGGAATCAAAGCTATATGGGCCACTGTATGAACTACAAAAGACAGTTTCATTCAGGAGACAGAATTACAGATATAGACATGTTTCAAGTGAACGAAAGAAGAAGTTATCAAGCTGAACAAAACTTCAGTTTTGATTTCCTTTCAACATTGTCCTGTCCATTTGCACAATGCGTTGCCCTCTGGCGCTGTACTACCCTCTCATTGTACTCAATATGTTGTCTATCCGACTCTCACTATTTATCTTGACATCTACCCATTTTGTGTCAATTACATTGGCTGTCCCTCCAAAGCTTGAATCAGACTGTCTTGCACCACTGTGTGTCAACAGTGATGCTGTATGTGATGGCACAGAGGTATCAGAGATATTTGCTTGTCTTTTTTTTTTTGCAGTCAATTCTCATTTCATCTGCAGCCTCCACATTAACGGACACAATCCCAAAAGTGTTGCCAGAAGCAGCTCTTGTGCTGCTCTTCTGTTTCCAGGGTGCACCATGAGGAGGTACTTTTGTAATCTTGGTTATCTACCAACCCGGGGTCCACTGAGAGCAAAGTAAAACACTTAGCACCCCACTCCTACTTCAACTTTGTAGAGTATATTCTGTATTTAGATGAAATACTAAATCAATATATATCAACATAGTTTTAGATGAAAATCTTACTCTTTGGCTTTTTTATTGGTGCCATCATATTTTCCAGTTGGAAGATGATTAATAAGACCTAGACGTTGGGCAATTTTTATCTGTTCCTCCTCTGTTAACTGATTGGCCAGCCTACTTACACCTGGTGATGGATGGTAGATTGGCATCCATTGCTGTGGTTCTGGCTGTAATATTGGAAAAAAATAGAGAATTACTCATTTCCACAAAAATACATGAAGAAAACATTCATAATTTAAAAGTCTGCACTTTTCCAGATGATAGTATTACTGTTGTGCTAAATGCAATATCTACTATCCATGGCGATGATGGATGTGACTTACAAGGCTAATCTGAGCCATAAAAAGTTGTCCACATAATGTACAAGGAATCACACGTCCACTTGTAACGCATGATTTCTTAAACAAGAAGCCCTTGAACTATCTGATATTACTATCTTCTCTATCTTCATATCATTCATAGTCTTTCCCCTCCATGCAACACAATCCATGGCATCCAGTTCTGATAATTCAGTATAAAGGCCTGTATCATGCATATTGCATTGCATATGTCTTTTCAGCAAAGTAGAGGTTGACCCTAAGATTGTTTCCCAGACTGTAATTCTCCATAAATTATACCATTTGGTATTCTGACATCTTTGCTATTCTCCTAGTTTGTTCCAGCCATCAGATTCTATGCAGAGTGAGCATAGACAAAAAAATGTGGTATTGTCTATTCTTTCCAATACATCAGTATTAGTATCTTTATCCTCCTGTCACCTAACTCATAGAATTATATGTAGACAATGCATGTAAAAGCTGTTAAATTGTTTCTGGTGCATACAGGTTGCTCATGTTTCACTGCTGCACAGGAAGATGCTGAGGACACAAACTTGGTAAACCAGTTTAGATTTTATAGTTAATTTTCTGTTTTGCTAGTCTATTCATTGTTGAAGATGCCTTATCAATCTTGATGTTGATTTCTTAATCTATGAATATTTTAACTGAGGATCCTAGATGTGTAAAGTGATCAACAACTACAAGTTAATCACCATCAATAACAATTTATGGCTGCTTGCTGCAGCCGGCATGATAATTTGTCTTCTTTTTGTTACTCCAAACTCACGGCAGACCTGAAAAATATCAGAGACTTGATTCTTGATTAGAAACTGGCCTCACAGCAAGTGGGGCATTCCCATAAGCGCTCTGCCATCTATTCCAGCAGCCATCCAATTTGATGGTGTTTAGAGTCTAATGCCGCCAAAACAGACATCAACATCAGGGAAAAACTCTGGCCCTTGTGACAAGTTTCTTTGTCATTCCGCCCACCACCACCATGCCTGTCCTAGTTCAAGCACAACATCAGCCTGTCGGAACAACATGGTAACTGTTATCGAAGGTTATGACTACGGGATTGTATAGATGATGTGCCATGAAGCTTCTATAAGAAGATAACCTCAATTTAAAGGTATGTCATCTACTAAGATTTTCTGTTGCAGGGGTGGTTTTTCTAGTGAGTCATTTGAGACTGGAAATCCACCTCTCCTAATTTATTGCACAAAGGGATATAAGAGCTATATTGCTCATAATTCCCTAGTGTTAAGTAAAACAAGACACAATATTTTGAACTTTTACAGTTTTAGTGCCAGACTTTCAATCCATGATCAGCAGAATTCAAAATGGTTGGTTGCAATATGTGTGGCCGCAAACCTACCGCTTGTTAAACATAATTCGGACATAGAGGTGACCATTCCTATTGATTTCACATGAGTTGAGTTATGAGTGCATGTTATCATTAGTCCACATTGGAAAAGTGCATAGGTGCTCAGATACCCATATTAATAAAATGATCAGAGTATAGTGGCTCACGGTTCCAGTTTTGTGTTGATTTATTTATCAATATCTTCGTACATCTTATTTTGTTTCCTTAAAATATATCTATGCAGCTTTGATAGAAAGAGAATATTTTTTCTATAATATTTAATATTGCACATTGTATTTGTACATGGTATTCTAATTGCTGTAGTGTGTCTATTGGCTTTTTGCCGGTGCATCTGCCATTTCGTCCACCATTGTGAATTTGCAGTGTTAGATAAGGTGCGTAAAATTATAGATTTTGGTAAAGAGGATTAAAAGATTAGAATTAGTTTATAGATTTTTTTGGAATGGGGGAGAAGGGTTAGAATCAGTATTTAGAATTAATAATTAATTATCTAAGAATTCTCGTCTAAGGCGTGAATCGATATGATTGGTTTTTCAAGGGAAAAGTGCGCTATTTATAGCACAATGGTGGAAGAAACAGCATTGTTACCACTTTTTTCCTCCATCTTCAGAAACTCTATTTGTTAGGACAGACTGTGGTCTTGTTCAATTATAGGTGGGCCTGGAGAATCTTAGTTTTCAACCTCTGTTGGCTGAAATGAACCCTATCTCCACAGAAAGGATCTGGCCTCAATGTGGGGGAGGTGTATGTCTATTCTCTTTCCATGCAATTCCAATTTCCCACAATCTTGATTGACTATGATTCACACTTCTGAATATTCTAAATGGATGATGCCACCCCCCTCCCCCTGTGCATTGATTCCATAGTGCAGAAGAAGACAAATATATATATATATATAACACAGAGAGAGAGAGATTTACATAAATATAGATGCAGTCTTACATATGTGCATTCACAGCTAAAGATAGTTTTCACATATTTCCACCATAGGGCTACTTATTTCCAAATGTCAACAATATTTCAGGATAACAATATTTTTGTTATTATCACTAATTCAATAAGTCATTAATTTTAATACTCCCATATGCACAACTATACCGCTACTATACTGTTGCTATGTCATAGACATAATTTACATTTTCTATTAATAGAGTTGTGCATGTCCCAGATCATAAGTTTCATTAAGACCCAAAAGTTTTAAAATCTCAGCACTGAATTTTGAAATTTTGATTAGATTGTAATTATTTAATAATTTAGCCGCAGATATTTAAATTAGAGCTTGTTTAGCAAGCAGATATAGGCCTATACACATAAAAAATATGATGTAAAAAAGTAAAATGATGTAGATTACGAAGAAGCATCATGAACTAAATAGGGTGAGGGCTATCAATTGGAGATTGTAAGACTTAGGCCTAGGCATTAAGTGTAGGCTTAAATGGCCTTTAAATAATATTACTAAAATAGCGACCTATTTGTCAGCAAATTCCTGCATATGGGCCTTATTAAGTTATTACTTCTATGTTAGATGACTGACTGTCCCTAGTAAAATGCATCCATTTGCCGAAGTTAAAATATAAACTTAAAATACTAAATTAATTTGCAAATAATATTTCTTATATTTATAGATTTTCTGATGGAAAAAAAATGGACTTATAGGGCCTAAGGGACGCAGAAAGAACAATATTGTTATTATTACTACACTTGTGTTACTCTACTCTACACCAGTAACTTCTTTTCCGATTACTTTTTTTTTACTTAACAGTAGTTACAGAACTTAGATTATTATTTATACTATAAAACTACTATACTATACGATGGGCATAGAAATAGTTATTTATGTGGCAGTGCTTATTTATATTTCTACTAGGAGCATATGAATATGTCCATTAAACATATAAAACAAACATATCATTGGAACTGTCAATATTTAGAGTGTAACTAAACAGTAAAGTAAACAGTACTAGCACGAATACAAGTAGAAGAGTTTTGCTTCTCTACTTTTCAACTAACCTGTGCTCTATATGGAGGTGGTGGCTCGACAAATGGAACTGGCTCTAAAGCAGAGTCATGGTTGTCACTTCCACGCAACAGAGATATATCGTCGTTGCTGGATGACTTAAAACAATTGCCCATTTCCTCGTCAATCCCCTAATTTTCTTTGTTCCCGTCTGAGTTTCAGATCACAACAATGGCCTTGGTTGATGTCAGACTGACGTCATGTCCACTCAGCTGAGACAAATCAAAACATTAGCCTCTTCACTCCGCTGTGATGTAACATTACGCAGCAATGAACAATCAATAAATGTTTCTGTAAAATATCAATGTTTTGGAACACAAAATAAGGTGTATGTGTTATATGGAATAATGGTATACAATAATATCAGAATATATTCAAAAGGTAATCTGGTTGTTTAAAAAACAAAATAATATTGAAATAATATTATGTCTGAGATATAATATCCTAGTTGTGTGGATAAATAAAATGTGTGAGTTCATATTTAGTTTCGAAATAATTATCAATACAGAACATTATAGTAAATTTTAATGAACCTCCACATTGAGAATCACATGTTATTTATCGTATGTCACATAATTTGCAAGGACATTATAATATTTATGCAGGATATTTCCTTTAAAAATTCGTTTCGCATTTTTTTATTTTTTAAAACCTCTCCCTAAACTCTTCTCATGACACCAAGAATAAATAAGAAATTAGAGGCATGACCGGCTCCAATATATGCCTCTCAACAGAACGCAAATACGCCTTCATTCGTGACGTTTTTATTATTGTCACGTTTATCGTTGGTCACTATTTATATACTTGGAGTTGCCCACTTAAGAAGCCAAACCGACAAACGAAATTCACATAAATAATTTAAAAATCAGACTTCTAGGTCATATTTACTTTCTGCTGAGAGTTCTTTTCAAAGGTCACCCTAGAGGTCACATTCATGTGACTTTACATAAGAACGATGCATATGACATATTCAATGGCTAGTTATTAAAAACTGATGAGAATCGATTGAAAATTGATAGAGGATTGACTTTTACCAGCAAGGCATAAGACCACACCTGGAATATGGTTCAGCTGCGTGGTGTCCTGCATCAAACACAACATTACAAGATCTTAATAAAGTTCAAAACCAGGAGCTAAGGATAATGTTGGGAGCAATGAAATCAACACCCATAGTAGAGATGCAGTAAATGGGAAGAATGCAAACATTTGGAGAATGCAGACACAATGGTACGAATAGAAGCAGAAAAGTTTCAGTGTATGACAAGTCATCCAATGAAGGAAATATTCCAAAATCTAGCAATGAAAAGAAGCTGAAAAGAAGCAGCTTTATCCACCAAGCTAAATTACTCTATAGACAACGTACAGACCTACCTAAGTTGACAGCCCCTTAAGGTATGTACCAGAACAAACCCCTTAGAGTGAAAGCTATGGAATTCCAAAATACATTGAGACACACGTGAAAGGAATACTAAGCGAGGACGAACAGAACAGTGTGCAGCGAAGTACAGTCAGCATCAGTTTCCTGAACGATGAATATCCACAAGACATATTGGTCAGAGTATACACAGATGGGTCAGCACATAATGCAGTGAGGAATAGAGGTGCAGCTGTATACAGAGAATATGCACACAAGTCTAGAGATACAATCAGAACACCAACAGGGAAATTATGCAATAATTATGATGCAGAAATCCAGACAATTAGGGTGGCAACTGAAAAACTGCCGAACTCCAACACTGACCCACAGCCCGTGGTATTCCTGATAGTAAGTGCTTCAAACTCTCAAGTCTGGAAAACTGACAGACTTGAAAAAACTACTTAGCGAATTGTCTTACCAGTATAGGGTAACCATGCAGTGGATACCCTCTCACTGTGGAATACCAGGAAATGAAAAAGCAGACCAACTGGCTAAGGAATGTGCTGCCGAAGACCAACCAGATATACCAATCACCTACCATCAGAAAAAACAGATGATCAAGTCAATAAGAAAGTCACATACACCAACACAAGATGCCTATCACATTATGAACAGATCAGAACAAGTTATAATTCTACGTCTCAGAACAGGACACAACCGACTCCGCTGTCACATTATACAAAGTTCAAGATTGGCAACACAGCCATGTGGACAGGCAGCACAGAGTGCCAAACATATACTTCAAGAGTGTTCTGAGCATGAAACGCTGAGGCAGACATATTGGCCAGAGGAAACAACACTGGAATCAAAACTCTATGGGACACTGTATGAACTACAAAAGACAGTGAGTTTTATTAAGGAGACAGACTTACAGATATAGACATGTTTCAAGTGAACGAAAGAAGAAGAAGAAGAATTCACTCCAATTGGTGTTAGTTATCCTACGAAGACATTTGTTCTCGAAACTCTATACTATACTATACTATACTATACTATACTATACTATACTATACTATACTATACTATACTATACTATACTATACTATACTATACTATACTATACTATACTATACTATACTATATTGTTTGTTTGTTTTTCGTTCGCTCCATTGTAACCATCACGGATATCCGTGCGATTTCCGCCGGGAGCGTGATTACGTTGTGCCACCGTTATGCGCCTTGTAGGCCTAGCACATCCGATTTCGGCATTCCTTGACAATTCGGGTGGGCTACCCTTAGCCTGTGACAGCCTCTATATCTGTCTCCAGGCACGCGTAATGGAGCCTCTTCGCCCAGACGATTTTTTGCTCTCGTCTGACTCGAACGAGGTGATCCACTGTCTATGAACTTGCCTCGTGTAATTGGACGTGCTGTGCCTGTGCCCATTGGGTACTGAACCGTTTCTCATCCGTGAGCCTGGTTCCTTAAGGGGAAGAACTCAACAGATGAGTTGGACCCTGGCTCTTTCGCCCTCTTAGCCGAGGTGTCATTCACCGACATCGTGTACCCCTTGTCCAAGTTCGAGTCTCACACCACGCGTTTGAGAGCAAGGCGTTCTCGAGCTGAGCGTCCTTGTCCCAATAGCGCCTGAGCCCATCAGGTACTGAACCCTTTCTCTCTTCAAGTGTATTTCCGGTGTAGGAAAACCTGACAGTAGAGTTGGGCCAGGGCTAAATCGTTGTCCCTTTTGTGCCTGAGCGAATCGAGTACGGAACCCTTTCTCTCTGCAAGTTACTTCCGGTATAGGAAACATTGACAGTAGAGTTGGACCAGGAATACCATCGTTGTCCCTTTCTTGCCTACACCCATCGGGTACAGAACCCTTTCTCTTTGCAAGCATATTTCCGGTTTAGGAAGGCTCGATATTAGAGTTGGGTTAGGTCTTTTTCTTTACCAAACGCCGATGGATGGGTCTGAGTCTCTGCCTGTTAGGAACTCTGGTGACTAGAAGCCCGTCTCGAGCTGACGGAGCTTGTAGTTCCCTTTCCTAGGGACTTTTCACTTTCTATTTGCAGTTCGCGCTGCCCTCTAGCGCTGTTCTGCCCTTTCATTGTTTCATTGTACTCTGTATGAAACATATTTGTCTCTCGCCATGCATTTACCTTTACGTGCATTTTACATTGGCCGCCCCTCCAATGTTCGGACTGGACTGACTAGCTTCACTGTATGTCGACAGTGTCGCTATATGTGGTGATGCTGGTGGTGTCGGAGATATTGTCTGTCTCTTGTGCAGTCAAATCTCTTTCCATCTGCTACCTCCACATTCTCGGACACGATCCCCAAATGATTTGGCCAGAATCAGCACGAGCTGCTGTATTTCTGTTTCCAGGGTGCACCGCGTGGAGGTACATTTGGGATCTTGGTTATCTGCTAACCCTGGGTCCGCCTAGAGCAATGCGTTCCCTTTGCACCCCATACTATACTATAATATACTATACTATACTATACTATTTATATTGCTGTTGACTTTTATTTCTGTAATCCATCTTTTGCATGTGATTAGATAACAATCTGGCATAACCAAAAACTTGTAAACTTCCGGCGCGTGGTATGGACGTTTACTATTCAAACGAAAAATTCGCAGTTAGAAGTATTTTGTAGACGTTATTATTTTTAACGCAGTTGTAGTTATTCTAACAGTCACACTTCTTATTTCAGTATTATATTGCAATGGGACCATGCAGAATATAAAAATTAATAAGTTCCTTTCAGAAAAACAGTCGTGTCTAACAAGCAAGGAGTTCAGACTCTAAACTTTAGAAGTTTGTAGTTGTAGTGTGTTGTGTAGCAGTCTACTAATTTTACTTGAGTCTACCGTAGTCTACGCTAGTAGTAGTGAGTTGAGGTAGGCTAGTAATTAATAATTTAATACAATTAATATTAATTATTTGTTAAACTGAAAACAACAATCAATCTAGTAACAGCAGAACACCAAGTTGTCAAAACTAACAGTTACACTAATTTTAGTGTAGTAGCCTAAGTAGGTCTAAATTCATATATAATTATAATAATGGATAGGCCCTATGATTAGTATGATTACTATAAATGATTGGCATAGTGCCGCATAGTATTATCAGTAGGTAATAGACATAGAGATATGGTATAACTATATTTATCGGATTCATCCATAGGCATAACTTAAGTTAAAGTAACTATGTACTGTTAGTTTGTTACAACAGAACGTCCTCTCAGTGTGACACTGACAAATCACACTGCAACTCACTCTGAACCAGAGTCTCATAAGCCTTTCGGTATTCAGATAGTCTGTGGGTAATATCCTGTTTTCATTGTACTCTTGGTCTGTTTCTTGTTCTCTTTCCTGTAACTTTTCTTTTCCAAGATTAATCTTTCAAAACCATTCTCTAACTTTAGGCCTATTATGGAAGTTAGCTTATGTATGTTTTTTGATATTTTTGAGAAGCTAGTATTGTCTTCAGCTGTTATGTTCAGGCAGGTCAGGTCTTTTTGGGCATCTGTGTTGGTTTGTATTTCTGCCATGATATTATTAGAACCTTTTTATATTTCATTAAGAATGCCAATATAAAATCAATATTTTTTTGTGCATTGTTGATATTTTGTCATTGGCCATGTCTCACAACCACATGTTGTCACTGGAATAATGTAGCTTCTTAACTCTTTGTATTATTGTTTTTTTCTTTTTGCTTTATACCTCTTTATGTCTTGCAGCATCAGGGGTAGAAGAATTCTGTGGAGAAGACTTTTTTGTTTGTTTCATATGTTTGATTTCATTGATTCTTTTATTTCTATAATCCATCTTTTGCATGGTCTGTCCATGACTTTGTATCCATCATGTCTATAGCAATACTATTTAAAGGACACTATCTGATGATAGTCTCATCAATCATCATCAATAAACCCATAACCCCTCAGGGTTGTAGGGGTACCACATTGGATGCTTCAGCACACAGAGTCCTCCAGCGAATTCTATCTTCAGCGATGCGGATGAGTGTGGAAATATCTTGCCCTGTCCATTCCTTGATGTTGTCTGTCCATGTCTTAATTTGTTCTCCTCTGCTTCTTCCACCCTCGACAGTTCCCTGCAGTATTGTTTTTGACAAGGAATCGTGCCTGCATACATGTCAGAATCATGCTATTTTCGTTGTTTCACTATTGAAAGCAATGGCTCCTGAACACCTGCACACATCTCTACTTTATTTCTTACATACACATTGGTCTTATGTTCCCTATAGGAAATTCGTAGAATTCTTCTGTAGCATTTGCACTCGAAAGCCTGTAATCTTCTCTCCATATCCGCAGTGAGTGTCCCAAATCTCACAACCATACAACACAACAGAAAGCACCAGCAACTTATACAGTTTGATTTTCACTCCAACACTGATGTTGCTTTTCCAAATCACAGTTAGCCTTGACAAGGACGCTAAAGCCATTTCCAGCCTTAATTTTAGTTCTGCTTTGCATTTACCATCGCTGCATATACTGGATCCGAGGTATTTGAAGGTATTCACCTCCTCAAGCTTATGTCCATTCATCATGATATTAGTCTGGTTTTCTGTGTATCTGCTGTTTACGAAGATTTTGCTCTTATCTGTATTGATTTCCATTCCGTACTTGCTGGTAACTTTTTCTAACTTTGATGTTAATTCTTGCAATGATTGTTCTGACCCAGCTATAAGATCAATATCATCAGTGAAATGCAAGTTGCAAATATGGCGACCTCCGATCGATATAGATGTGTTGTAATCATGTAATGTCTCTTGTATGATGTGCTCTAAGTATATGTTAAAAAGTACTGGGGACATTATGCATCCCTGTCGAACTCCCACAGTTGTTTTGAAGAACTCTCCAATTGTATTGTTGACATGACAGCACTATTTGCATTTTTGTACAGAGCTTCAATAATGTCTATAATTGTGTTGTCAAAATTAAATTTCCTCAGTATGTGCCATAAACCATCATGCCAAACACGATCAAAGGCCTTTGTAAAGTCAATGAAGTTGTGGTATAGATCACGTTGGTGCTGAATATGTTTTTCGATTAGTGTTCGGATGTTAAATCTTTGTTCAACAGTGCTTCTGTTTGCTCTGAAGCCAGCTTGTTCTTCTGCAATTATTTCTTCCGACTTGTGTTTTATTCTGTTAAGTAGTATTTTGGACATCACTTTACTGGGGTGTGTATAGTCTGGAAGCGTGTATAGTCTGGGATGATAGTCTGGAAGCATGTAAAAACCACATAATCATTTGCCTTCTGATGTAATCCAGGATTGGCATTGTGTTTGTTCTTTTTCTGATGTTTTCGTTTCTGATTTCCATCTCATATTGTTACTCAGAGGATTCTATGTAATGTGCAAAATTGAATAACATTTTCATAATATGTGGTTTGAAGAATATAGATATACCTAGTATATTAGATGAAAATTTCTGATAAAACATAACAATAGCAATGCCTGTCTTAAGGTGTCTTACACTGTTTTCTGTTGGTCTACTTAATATATGTCCTTTCTATCTTTAGATATATTGATTTAGTTTTTCCTCCACTGCAGCTTGTTTAGTTTTTTTTCATAAGTTCTGCATTGGTAGTCTTGTCATTTGATATCAAACTTTCATTCTATTCATACATCCACTGATGTCCATAGTTTTTTGGTTGTTACTTTTGTTGTTCTTCACATTTCACAGCCATACAACAGCAGAGATTTAACATTTGAGTTAAATATAGTATACAATTTGTTATACTGTTAATACCTTTTTATGTTCACAAAGTATGGTGAAAGTACAGAATAGTTCTCCGCTGTGCTATAAATAGCACACTGTTGACAATTTTAACGATCCAACGTCATGGATTCCCGTGTAACACCAATCAAAATAATGGCTGCCGTAACGTCATATCCGACAATCACACAGTTCAACTCTAGACACAGACGAACTTATGCATATTGTTTTCCAATTTACACAATTTTTACAATTTCCTATTATTTGTGGTGAGCAATCAGTATTTCTGCCCGCTATACACAGAGCGAGGTGCGCGCACACATTAGAAATATTATTTCTAATCCTAACCTTACTCTAAGTACTTACCCGTAAGCTTGCCAAATCACACCAACAAAGGTCAGAAAACACATTGAAACTAGAGCACAAGTCACAGCGGAGAACTATAATGTACTTCAGCCCAAAATATGTATCCACAAGTTGTAAAATTATCACAATTTATTATATATAATAAGATTGCATTTAACTGGTTCCAAGTCAAGCTCACACAGTTATAAATGCAACAAGGGAAATATCATTGTTTTATATCAACATTTTTGTGTTTTTTAACAGATTTATAGTTTGGCACTAAGACTTTTATGACAGTTATCATGATGGATACTTCACATATAATGAAGGAAGAATCAAAGACCCCAAAGTTTCCAAGCAAAACGTTATCAGCCACTACTGTAGAACAGATTCAAGAGGATAGGATCACAGAGGTATATAGTTGATGAATATATTCATGTAACTGAACCAGGATTAAAATTTACTACACTTTTTTTTGGGGACCAGTAAAATTTCTTTGTCTGGTAATCATATTCTCATTGTGAAATAGCAATATATGCTTTTTACTGAATTTTGCTTATTTTCTGACATGCTCTCACAGCTTGGTACAGAATCGCCTGTGAAAAAAATCATGATGGATACAGTGGTGAAGGAAGAACCTGAAGAATTAAAGACCCCGAAGTTTTCAAGCAAAAAGTCATCTGCCATTACTGTAGAACAGATTCAAGAAGACAGGATCACAGAGGTATATAATTGATGAATGAATTTAATTTGACCAGACAAGGGTAAATTTACTACACATTTTGGGACCAGTAAAATTTCTTCCTGTAGTATTTGAAAACACCTCTAGTGTATTCTCATTGTGAAATGCAATATTTGCTTTTTTACTGACTTCTCATACTTATTTTCTGTTATGTTCTCCCCCAAGGCTAAGTCAGTGCCTGTCACTGTAGACTGGAAATGCTGACTACATGAAATAGATAAGTAACTCGCTCATGCCTTTATTATGTAAGAGACGATTAAGGTTCTGGGGTGGTGATATTTATCAATATCTTCTGCATTCAGCATCTGTGATCATGTTATATTATCAGGTCTGTCTTCAGGGCGAAGTCCACTGTCTTCTCCAGATTAGAGCAGCTGCCTCATAGCTCTTGCCTCAAATCTGTATCCTCTGGCCAGGTCCGCTGTCTCTGCTCTTTGTATGTTGGGCAATCCTGAAGTATGTGTTCAGAAATGTGGTTTCTGGATGCACATGGACATTCACGTGTGTATGAGATCCTCAGTCGGTAAAGGTGACCTAACAGTCTGCAGTGTTGCCTGTTGTAATGTGAAATAGTGTGGTCTGTTGGTAACTTTGGAGATGATGTATTATGAGTACATTAGCATGATCCATAGTACATGCTACAGTCAGGTGTATCATGTCAAAAATTCATATATCACAGACGAGCTATGCGATACCTACTTGACTGTCCAACAGCTGAGCACAGATCACAGTATTGCAGTGCACGGCTGTACCTTCAAATACATGCAGATAAAGAACACCCGTTGCATTCTGAAATACAGAAATTTAAAGGCAGTAGACTCAACAGAGGGAGGTCGTGGATGGGATGTGCTGAGGATGTCATACAAAGCATGTGCAGATTACAGGATGTGGCAGCAGGTGCAGAATGGATAAGTCTACCCACAAATTTCGAAACTTGTTTGAGAGTAGTAATATCACTTAGCAGGGAATTCAGAGAATGGTGTCCCACAGCTGTGGAGAAAGAAGTGCAGGCTTTGGTCAGTGAGAATACCAAAGAGGGGGATGTGATTATATACAATGATGGATCTGTGATTGGACATGTTCGCAGTGCTTGGGCATCACAGCTCAGTGCGCAGGTAAAATGATCAGGGAGGAAATTGGTGCCTTTGCGGTCACTACGAGTAGTATAACCATAGAGACTATGGTGGTGACCAGAGCATTTGAGTTGGTATGCACACAGAAGTTAACGCAGGTCTGCATCTTGAGTGACTCAATGAGTATGATTAAGAAGGTACAAGTGGGTCTCGTTCGTGAACAGGGGATTGAGTCCTTGAGAAAGGCAAGGTTGAAAGTGCTTACATTTATTTTCATGCCGGGACATGTGGGTGTTCGAGGCAATGAAAGAGTGAATCAACTGGCATCATGCGCGATTGTGGCACAGGGTGATGGATTTGAACTCCTTAAGAGATATAGCACGCAAGAGTGAGACTAATGTGGATGATGATTCCTTTTCAATGGCTAGGATTAACAATCAGGGATTGAAATACGTTGTTGCTAGAAGCGAACATTTTGAAGGGAACAGAAGAATGATGGTCAACTATCATAGGACTGGTATTGTCATCAGAAGTGTAATGGTGGATACACTCGAGGAGAGATCGAAGCAACTATGGACATATCCAGTTTACGGTGATGATGATCTGACGACTAACTAAATATTGACAATCAGCAGAATATGCTAACATTATTTAGTATCAGCATAGATGTAGTTTTATAGAAGTTAATTCAAAAAAGAGCTGCTTATCTACATCAGAAAGAGACAGTCCACATTTTTTAACACATCATGAGAAGAGGAAAGATGAACACATTGCAACAACAGGCAAGTTGAAAAGCAAGAGGGATAGGGAAGACCAAGAGAGAAGATGCTTGACAGTCTAGCACTGAATAGAAGAACATTAATATCAGAAATGATTGACGACACACAAAATAGGAGGCTGTGGAAATACATGATAGCCAATGCCACAGGGCAAGGACCATGAACAGAAGATTTAAAACCATTTCTAGTTCAGTCAAATGTTGTTGTGAGTAGTCTCTGCCATCTTGATGAACATTTCCATAGTTTTTTGAATAGGATACACTACGAAAAAAAAGAAGAAAATTTACTATTTACCTATGATAAGTGTCCATATTGTTCTTGCTGGTATCTGGAAAGGGTGATAACATATTTAATTAAAATCATCTAGTTAGCTCTGTACATTTTTGCTTCATCAGCAAGAACAAAAGTTTGTTTTTATAGACTGTAGCTTAATATAACATTACATTTATAATCTATACAGCTAGCCTTCAAAAACTGGAGTCCAGCTGCTAGGAAGAATCGTGTCCCTTTTAAGCCACAGGTGAGAGATAAACAATTCAGTTTTCATTCATGTAACTGACGGGTTGGTTGCTGATCCAGCGGTCCATGGGCTCATGCCCTTTGACCCACAACGGATTAGTAGTACACTGGCTTCTTAGTCTGGTGGTGCAGCTTTTATTTTCTGGTTTAACTGGAAAAAAGTTTTAGACCAACAACAATTCCTAAGCTGACTGGGAGCCCCCCTTGGGGAGGTGACGCATACAACAATTAGGCATATACTACGGATTGCTGCTAATTTCAACTAGGACTACTACATACTGAACTACTACCCCATCAACGTCTAATTCATTCATGTTCTCTAGAATTCGATTTAAAATTTGCATTTCAATATCATCTCATAAGTAGGTACATTTTTATCAAGTTTTGATGAAAATTGGTCATAATAAAACTTACGCTGTTAAGAAATGACAGCTGTTAGAAACGATTGGGAAAACAATACTGGGTGCTGCAATTACCGGTAATGACTTCAGCGCTAAATTTAGCATGTCTTTTCACATGGAAATGATAACAGACATCAACTGAAAAAAACACATTTGTCAATCCGGCGAGAACGGCCGCTGCGGTAATGTATATATAGCCAATGACTTCCACAGCTATGGAATAAATCTGGATGTCAAGTAATACAATGAATATCCTAGCAGCAGGTCCTACCTATTAAATGAAAGGTAAAACAAACTAAATGTTCCCAAAAAGTGGATTTCCCAAAGGGGAGACAACGCTGTTTTTCTTATTTACAATAATACACACAGCTTTAAAAACAAGCAAGTTATTGTATTTTTCAAATACCCTTCATAAATAATTCATGTACAGGCAAAATGAGAATGCGGTGGCAGGTGGAAATTACTCAGTTTTAATGCACAATGCTGATGGCTAACAGTTATGTCCTTACTATGACCGTAGTAAGTCACATTCCCTATGTCTCTTTGTGCTTCTGGATATGCTCATTACAAAGGTAATAATAATATTTATGGGAGCTGAATTATCGATTGTGACCCAATTGCGACAGCCATTGTGTAACTAGGAATACAGCGGTTCAGATTTATTAAAAATATGGAGCGGTGCAGATTTCTTAAAAAGTTTGAAATTTAGGTTTGGACCATATGGCTCCTAGAATTGGACAGATATCCTTATTAAACCTGGATGTCATGTAAAACACTGATCACCTTTTTGGTGCTAGTGTTGACAGTTCATATCTATGTGCAACATGAATTAAAACAAAATTGTAGTAGGCAGTTCGCGTATTGTCATGGTCTAAAGAGAAACAAATAACAATGACACCTACTGTGGATATCATAAGTTGTGACTAAGGTTTAGTCTGGATATGGAGTTACCTACCTTACATGTAGAAGATCAAAGTGAACCAATAATGCTGTGCTGAAGTCGAATGTATCATTCGATATAGATATCGCAGACAAACTGTAAATCATGATGTAACAAATTTCATTTTCTGGACTTCATCCTGCTAATCAACAAACGATTGAGAATCATAGAATGATTATAATTGGTTATTCAAAGCTTCAAGTTTGATCACATGTATTCTGACATTTATGAAACAATTTTTATCTTTGTACATAACAGATTGTGGAAGAAATCTACCAGACAGAGTTAATTCGATCCAAGTAAGTGATAATTCATGTTCTCATTTAATTAAACGAGGTGTACTATAATTTTCTGACTGTATAATTAAACTACAAGTAGAACATTATCAATATAATTTGACAGATAACCACAAATGATATTTGATGTGAAACAGAAGTTAAAAGGAACAGGAATGGCTAAAAGTACTTTCAATGACATGAGTAAAATATCCACATCTAAACAAATTACAAACAAGCTAAAAATGGAAATTATAAAAGCTACATCTATGCTATATAAATGTATGGCTCATAAATATGGTTTCGTGATTCTTGACTACATCACAGTGGTAACAACTGCATTACTGTAGTCTGGCTAAATGTGTAAGGATTGGAGAGGAAATGAAAATCAGGTTTGAGAAGTTTAGGTCCAAAGGTGGATGTGCTTGACTGAAAGCACAGATATTGTAGTTAAAATGGTATAGAGGATTAACTTGATTGTACTAGGGTTTCCCATGTGTACAATGTCCCTCTCTATAAAGAGGCACTTGGCCTCCTGAGAGTACCACTCATAGCATGTATCTCCATAGCTTCAAGTGATAAACTCCATGGATCTCCAAAAAAAAAAATCACCTGTGCAAACAAGATGTCATAGCCAGATTCAAACAAGTGCATTCTTGAGCACAAGGTGAATGGCATAACCATTGTGCCATGAAGATCCCCATATTGCAGTAATAAAAAAAACCCCAAATATCTATATACATTGTGTTGTCTATAAGAGAAAAAAAGGTAATCCCATAACATCACATGCCATAGAGTATAAGGTATATTCTACAACACAATTATAAGATCTCAGCTTTCAATGAGGTGCTTTTGTGCCCATTTATATAATTAGATTGACTGAAGAGTGATCATCCGTGTTCGTGAATCTACAACATTTATGTTATGTGTTAATAATCACGGCTCAGAAACCTAAAGTAATATCCAATTCAGCTGCAGTCAGTTGTGCAGCCGGATCATTAAGAAGGTAATGGTAAACTACTGAACAAAAATTAACATAATAAATCAACAAAGTAAAAAAATGATGGGGTATTATAAAATACCAATGCCCTGAATATGATATGCAAGCAATTTATTTATGCACATTTCCTTTATTACAGTTTCTCTACAAAAAGAGTTATGATGCTGGAATTTAGTCGCTATTTAGAGAACTACCTGTGGCCAAACTACAAGAGAGGACAGGTAATGACAGTTATATTGTTTACCAATTTATATCTAGAGTATTTCTATTTTTCATAGTCAATTATATTAAATATCATGTATAATCTTAGAAGGTTTCGTAACAAAGCTGGTCCATTGGATAACATGTTACAGCAGAGTTTTGCTACTAGTTTAACAATGTTTTCCATTTGTCTTTCATAATCAATGCATATTAGAAAATAATTTTTATGAATTAAATTTTTCTTAATACTGTGGTGCAGGCTGCTACCTTGTGTTCAAGAGTTTGCGGGTTCAAATCGGGCTCATTGTGTCTTGTTTATGAAGTTACAGATCAACATTATGTAACTGGTACTCTCGAGACCTCACTTTGTTAATAGGAATAGAGCACATATGGGAAACCTGAGTACAATGAAGTCAATCCTCTTTGCCTTTTCAACTCTTCTAGTTATGGTTATCTGCTTGTTATAATGTATTCTCACACTCCCGTTGGATCTCTTGTAGCAGGGCCATAGTTCTACTAGATTTCCAGCACAATGTAGTCCAGAAAACAGATGACATAAGGCATAGCGAGCTGGACTTTTTCACTTTTCATTGTTTCTTCTATCCATTGAGGGGGGGGGGGGAGGCTCGCTGTTACGTGTAGATCGATGAATGCACCTTTAATGAAAGTTTTTGTTAAATAATGTATAAGATTAGTTCCATACAAAATAGACCACATCTGTTTAACATGAACTGTTTCTTATACTCTCTTCTAGGCTACCACATCCCATGTGATGTCTATAGCTGCTCTAGTCAATGAAAAATTTCTGGAGCGTGTACCAGCATGGGAGGTAAATTAATTTTACATGTGTGGAATGAAATTTTCTATGAATTAATTTTTCTTTTTTCAGTAAAACAAGTATACAGTCTTGTTTCTGTCTTAGTAGGTATAGGATACTGATTTTATGTACTTGCAACATATACATATTTGCAATTTTAGTTTTAGCATGAGCGAGATTGAGTCTTTGATATTAGCTTATTACCAATACTACTTACATATGAACATTACAATTTCAGACATATTTACAAGTTTTTGTTCAAGTGTGCATGCGTGAGCTGTTAAAAATGATGTTTACAATAGTATGTGTATCTGTTACACTTAGTATAAAATACATACTATCATTCCTTCTTCGTGGTACTGACTGTGTATATAGCTCGGAGTTTTATAACTTGTGTGTGTTGCCTTTCTACGGGTCACGATTAAAATTTCTTTTACAACTGTGTTTGGTGAAATATTTTGCCTTTCCCTTGGACTTCATCAATGGAACTGAGAGGGGATTAATGCAAAATGGGCAGGGCACTTTCTCCATATAAACTGCCCTGGCGTAGCAAAACATGTTACAATGGATCACTCTTCAACTTAGCACATCTCAGAGCAAAGACGAAATCATCAGAAATACTCATCAGAGAACTTCTATTCGCTGATGATGCTGCACTAGTGGCACACATTCAGTCCATCTTGCAGTACCAAATTGACAACATGGCAAAGGCCCTATGACAATAAGCATCTATAAAACTGGCAATGTGTCAATGATCTACAGTACCAACAAACATCACTTTAAACAACACTCATATAAAGCAAGTTGACAACTTTTGTTACCTAGGATCCACAATGACATCCAACCTTTCCCTAGAAAATGAAATAAACGCATATATAGGGAAGGTGGCTATCATTTTGGTTGACTTTCAAAGCAAGCTTGGAAAAACCATAAGCTAAAATCGAAAAAAATAATGTAGATTTATCAAACATGTGTACTGTGTAAATTATACTATGGATCTGAAGCATGGATGACCTACACAAAACATGAGAGGAGACTTACCACCTTTCATCTAAGATATCTCCACAAGATTCTAAACATTGAATGGTATGACAAAATCACCAACATGCAAGTGTTACTCAGCTACCATCTGCCATGGAAACACTTAATATAAATATTAAGTTTTGGCTAAGTCACATCTGCAGAATGCCAAATTGCTGCATTCCAAAACCAGATCAATGATGAGGTATAAAGATATCTGTAAATCCTCAATGAAAGGCATCTGCATAGACCCCCCCCAAAATCTGAGAAAACACAGACGAAACTTGGGCTGTCTGGAGGCAGAACCTGCTTGCGGTAACAGCATTTAAAAAAATATGTTTAAAGATGTGGAAGAAAAAACAAAAAGACGTCAACAAAAATCTTTCATTGCTGTGATATTAGTGCTTGAAAGGTTCCCATTCCTAAGAAAACATTCAACCGTTTGCATATTTTTTTTTGCTTATCACCATCAGCAAGATGAAAAAATCCATACATACATACATTACAATTTACTGTTCCTTAGATCTGGCAAAATTAGCATAGTTCAGTAGTTTGAATGGTTCTGTCACAGTTAAACTGAATGTGAATTGTTCCCTGGTGAAGGTGTGGTCCTGTTTACCAAGCTGTGATTGTGTATATGACTCCAATTATCCAATATACCCAGCTATGATTTGATATGTGACTCCCATTGTAAGGAAATGAAAGTTAGAAAGGATGAGAACTGACATCATCTCCATATTCTAAAGCTATTGTGAAATCTCAATTACTTCTTACTTCTGCAGCCTTATATACTGTTACTGTTTTCATTGGATCAAAGGTAGGTCATTGGTTAATATTCCTAGCCTTGTCATTTAGGGTTCGGTTCCAAATTGAACTGGACTTTTTTTATTACCATAAACAGCTCATAGGTTGATTAAACAAACCTTAGGAAATGTGTGCGCTAACAAGTCTGAGAAAGTATGTCCCCAAAGTGCTCAGCTGCCTAATCAGTGATTGACTAGAAACCACCTGACTTGCGTTGTCTACCATAACTCAGTAGTGATGTTGCCATTCCTCAACTTTCCCAGATGATAAACCCTGGTACCCATACTACCTTGTAGCTTTTACCATAACTTCCTGAAAAACAAGTCAGCTGGTGTAATGCTGACCACATCACCCTTACAGTATCATAGATCACAGAAAACTGTGCATAATAGCATATAAATATATCCTTCATTATTATGAAATGATACTTGATTTTTTATTTGCACCTAGATACTTTTTTAATTGTTGCTTTGTATTGAAATTTCACACATTAAAAAAAAATCTCACGCTGATTAAACTTATTGTTTCATTTTTTTAATGCAGGGACTTAAATCCATTCCTGATGAGTTTCCTTACCTGTTTCGACAAGTCCTTGATCTGTGTCTCAGTTCATCAATTGTAACCTACAAGGAAACAACAGTTCTATTGATCTTTCTAATTCATTGCTTCAACAGCTTGGTATGTTGGTATAACAGATTTTAGCAATTGAAAATAGAAAGGTGTTCTGATTGAAATTAGAAACAGACAACAATCAAGATTTTTAGAGCATGTGATGAGAAAAGCAAAATTTGAACATCTAGTAACCACTGGAAAGATCAAGGGGAGAAGAGACAGAGGAAGACAAAGATAGAAATTTCTGGATGTGTTGTCACTATATTACAAACATATGTCACCAACTGAATTTATTACAGAGAATTGTGGAGAAATTCATGATCACCTACACCACCTGGCATGGCACTTGATTGATTGCTCTGATTGAAAGACAATGGAAAAGATTCCACATATAGATGTCCTGTGTTTTATAAATAGCATCTAAATATTACAGTATATTAAGTAAAGACTAGTACCATGCATTGTTACCTTACATGTCTTATGACAAACACTAAGTACAATAAAATAATAATGGAAGCATATTCTGTCCAGAACATTGCTATTCAACTGTTGTTGAATTTTGAAAAGGCATTAAATAGTTCAAACCACCAAGCTATGCAACGAGTTTGGTTTAATAGTCGAGGTGAGCTTACTATCAACTCTACTATCGCAGGGACTGCTATATGTTTGCAATGTCCCTGAGGATGAAAAGCTGTGTTTTCAACACAGACTGAAAATACAATCTGTTTTATTGCAGTTTATCAGCTGTAGTACAGTCCTACTGTTGTACAGTAGTACAACTGTTTAGAAAGACAAATAATGGAGGGATGAGTACCTGGGAAGAGGAGAAAGGGCAGACCAAGAAGACGATGGACTGATGGCATTAAAGATTACATGAATACATCGCTAAAAAATGCAAGCCCAAGACAGAGAGGGGTTCAAAGAGTTCATTGGGAAGATAATGTTCTGGAAGGAATACATCACATGACAGTACAGTCCTCAGAATACAAAAAAGCACATGTGCACAAACTGACAATGGTCATGCTATAGTCAATTTTCATGGTGTTTCTCCAATCAGCAACAACCAAAAAAGAGGAGTCTCAAAAGGGCCAGCTTATGCAAATAATGTTCATGGGAAAGTAGAGTAGATTGATTGATAGAAGCTGTGGCTGTAGATGGTGTAGAGGGTTGATAGGGGATCATCTAGGTATAGTGGTTACGCCATTCACTATGTGTTCAGGAGGTGATGGGTTTGAATCCCCCTCATAACATCTTGTTTATAAAGTTAATTTTTTTAGATTCCTTGGGATTATCGATTGAAGATAAGGGATGTTGTGCAATATAATCGGTAGGTGGCATGCCACTTTGTTGAGAGGAACAGAATGCATATGTGGTAAATAAAGTACAATGAATCCAATCCTCTATGCCTTTTGAACCCTATGAGTTAGATGGTGTTAGAAACAAGAAACCTGCACTCAAAAAATGAATGTCGTATATATGCTTAGGGATGCTAACTCATGCAAAAATTTGTGCTACAGAAACTAACACTACATGAGCATGTGATGACACCCAAATGATCATTAGATCAGAACAAGACACGATAAACTCAGCAGTCATGTGTATATAAAATTCAAGATTTTCAACACAGCTATGTGTACAGGTTCCCAGACTGAAGGTCACAAACGAATTTTCTGAATATGAAATACTTACTGGCTCAAGAGAAACAGCCATGAAGGCAAAGCTCTATGGACTTCTTAAGAGCTACAAAAGAAGTTTGTACAAGGCACAAGTTTGCAGATACAGGCATGTTTTAAAAGAATAGAAAAAGCAACCATATGAACAGCATTTGTTCTTGTTATCCAGCAAAAATGTAAGCTTTACTGATGTCCTCACTCATGTGTTGCCGGACCTGAAATGCGAGCAAAGAATATCAATCCTGTTTGCCTTCCATGAATTTTATATGAGGTGCCTAAGGGAGTTATCATAGTGAAGTTGGCTGCCCAATCCCATAGAGGGGCAAAGTGACCCTGATGCCATGTTGAAGTCGGATGTCTCAGGCTGAACAGCAAAGATATCCCAACAAAGCCATAAACCATAACACAGCTCATTCAGTTCTCTGGACTACATCCTGCTAATCTGCAGTTTTTGTGATTCTTTCTCTGCATTAATTATCAGACTCCTGCAGATTAGCATAGCAGGATGTAGTCCAGAGAACTGAATGAGTTGTGTCATGGTTTATGGCTTTGTTGCGATATCTTTACATTTCAGCCGGACACATCCGAAGGTAGAATAGGAAGTGATATTCTTCTTATGAGGTGATCAAGGAGTATGAAACTTAATTTCTGCTGCAAGTTAGGTGCCCAATTAACATAGCAAAATGTAAAGTTCTGTTGAGTAGAAGCATTAGAATGTAGGCATATTGGCAGGCAGTATGAAAATTATGCATGTCATATAGACTGCATGGTCAAAAGTGGTCAACATTGATATACCACCAATTAATTTCTGGATTTATTTGATTGGATATCTGTATTCATAATGTAGAAAGTGCTTTCTTCATACATTACCCCTGAGGAGGAGGCTTTTTCTCAAACCGTTGTATATCACTGAGAACTTGAGTCTTATGAGTGAAAGAGAACACTGGTGAACATCCCCTCCCCCCAGTGCATATAGGAAACAAGAACTACAAAGTTGGTAATCCCGGGAGGTAAAAAAAAAAGTAATCAATGTCAGTATATCATCTAAACTCTTGTGTGTTTTTTTCATGCAACAATTATATATGTGAAATTGTATTAATTTGTTCCAGGAGGTTGAACTGATTAGAGATAGAGTGCAAAGGCTTGTTTCACTTCCTATTTGGATCAATTTGCTACCTGTAAGTGAGATCTAATTGTATTCGTGATTAATCCATGTGAGATAATCATTCATTTTCATTCTTCTTCAGGAATGTTAAAGAAGCAAAGACAGAAGCATCAAAATATGAAATAATTACAGTAATTAATTATTTACTTTAAAATATGGTAAAGTAATAACATGAGAACAGCTTAATTTTTTAATTTGGAGTATGACCACACAAACAGTCATGCAGCTGTAATTGTGATTAGGTCAGTTTGTGTGCTGTTTCTTATTCAGAAGTTGCTTGTAGTGTGTCTAATGCGATTGTGCTATACAATTTAATTTCCCTCCTCATAATAGTTCTCAAATGCTTTGTGATTGTCTTCTTAATGCCTTTATAGCATCAATATCTCCTTTTAATAGTTATCAACAGTGTCATGCTTCTCTTTGTATTTGCAATATTGTTCCATATTTTTTATTCCTGATCTTCCTTATGCTTATTTATTTTCATGACACATACTGTTTTAAAATTAAAAAAAAAAAAACTATGTTTCATAGACTTAATCTTATCTGATTGTTCTGTGTCCATGTTTCTGTTCTGTTTTTTCCATCACCTGATGTTACCAGGGCCCATAAGCGATACAGATAATATTATAACTACTGTCATGCTTGTCATAAAAGGCGACTAAGGAGGTTAGGTGTGGAGTTTGTTCCTCATCCTATGATCTCCATTGCAATGAAGCCTGTTGAAGACCTATACCTGAAGTGCTGGGAGATAGTTAACCCTTTTATCTGCACCATGCCTCGAGATAGATAGAAAGTCACTTTCAAAGTAGAAGACTGTCCAGCACATGTTACTCTACAGTTACTTTGAGTTATCTTTGACTTACAAAAGCTCTAGAAAATGTTCCCTTCAAAAAGAATGCCAGAGATGCACACATTTGGGGTATTAGTAAAACTCCACCACCTGGCACAGAGAATGTGAGTGACAAGCTGGTGCTCCCTAGTGATTCTATCATCCTTATATTCTTAGTTCATGCATTGTCATACCAACAGCCATGTCTGTCCACAGCCTTCTATTTCATGTACAGCCAAGTATTTCCATTACTGATGTTCCCCTTGTCACAATGGCAGGTTGTCCAGAATTTCTTCTCTTGGTCTTCCCCTATCGTTCGTGCTCTTCATCTTGCCTATTGTAAAAAAATGCTCCACTTTTCTTCTTCTCTTGATATGTCCAAAAAATGTAGACTGTCTTTTTTTCTAATGTGAGCACAGCTCTATATAATAGAAATGAAAATCTACTTGATAATTGTAATTTGTAGAATTAATTTGTTGTAGATGGTTTTATGTTTTTGATGATTCTTCCTCTGCGTTAATTATCAGACTCCTGCAGATTAGCAGGATGTAGTTTGGAGATCAGAATTTGTTGTCATAGTTTACAACTTAGCTGTGATGTCAGTGCCTTCTGGCCTGGCAATTCGACTTTAATGTAGCTTCTGGGTCACTTTGGCTCTCTATGGAATGGAACAGCCAACTTATTTAAAAACCTCCTTAATTACTCTTATTTCTCGTATTACATTACTCGTATGGCAAATAACAGTGTTCTTTTCTATAACTATGCTTCCCTTTCAGACTCCGTCACTGCAGTTTTTGATTATATTTCAATGAAGGTACTTATTCTGTTGATTCATTTTCAAGTTCCTACCAGTCAGCAGGATGTAATTCAAAGATCAGACTATATTGTCGTAGTGTTTACAGCTGCACTGTGATATCTCTGTATTTGGGTCTGACACATTCGATTTCAGCATGGCATTTATGGTTCATTTTGGCAAATAGGATATGGTAGCCAAACTTTCTTAGCCACCTACAACATGCATGACAGATCACAGTCGTACTATCCTTTGCTTCTCTTTTGGGCCTAGGGAACACAAGCTATCTATAATCAAATTATGATTATCTAAAAATTTATTGTGCTCAAAATATGACTGCTCTCTAAAGCTCTTTATTGTTGCTTATGATCTATTTATGTCTATTTGTAACAGGGCCAAAGAGAAACACTGTTCAGAGCAAATCCAAAGTACAAGAAATTTTACAATGCAATCATAAAAAAAGACTCAAAGTTGCCTTCAGAAAAACTTGATGTTGTTCAGTTTGAGAGACAGTTTCTGGCTCGCCTTATAGATAAGTTTTATGACATCTTAGACTCGATCCCTTTCAAAGGTAAGATGTACTTGATCACATTTGGAAGGGAATAATGTAGAATTCATATATGTTGATGATATGACAATCTACCAAAACTTTCTAGTAATTTTTGTGTTATTTTTTGTTTGAATCAATCAATCAATAAACCCATAACCCTTCAGGGTCGTAGGGGTACCACATTGGATGCTTCATCACACAGAGTCCTCCAGCGAATTCTATCCTCAGCGATGCGGATGAGTGTTTGAATATATTATCTTTAATCTTCTACTTACATTTTGCAGATATTTTCAGTCATCTTTGTACATTTTTGTAATCTAAAGCTGTTTCGTTACTTTTAGAAGTCAGCTGTCATTTCATTAGTATTGCATTGTCCTTTACAGAGCAGTTATCCATAGCATTGATATTATTCTCATGCTGTCACAAATCTGATAGACAGATACTGTATTATGTATGAGCCATCACAGTCTATCAAAGGTCTTCTATGGTGACATGTAGAAGGGCATGCATTCTCAAGATTGTTGTCAAAAAATTGCTACAAGTAGTCATTAATGACTTCACTGAAAGACTGGTTTAAACCAGTATAAATGTGAAGACTTTGCACAAAACAGAGCTATATGGCACACTGTAATTAAATAAAGGTTCTTGTGAAAAATGAGAAAGGTAATAGTTTAGCAGGGAAAACTGCTTAGAAAGACACAGGTAAGTCAAACACTAAGTGATCATACTGTGCCCAACCTGTCCAAGGACATGAACTTTGGGTCCAGGATAAGCTTATTAGTCATCTACAAACTCCATAGACAAGGGAATATCTTTAACTCAATTTCTTAATGGATGCAACAAATGGTCATCATTTGTGATGGAACAACATTGCACTATGACAAGAATGTTGATATATAGTATGATATGTTGTGGCATGTCTTGTATTCTATAAAGTTTCTATTCATTTTGCTGTGTTTCCATAGTCCCTTTTTATATTATCTTTTATCTCCTTCCAGACTTCTATCATTTGTGTTCTCATTTAACACATTGTTATGTTAGTCAAAAGATCATCCTCACTGCACATCTATTTTTTATTATTGTGTATAGTCTTATTGTGTGTTCTCCTTAATAAAACTGTTTCTGTTGTTCTATTTCACACCTTTTTAAATAATGACACCTTCCCTATTGTGTTTATGTCAAGCTGACCTACTCCCTTCATTAAGATTTTGTTAACCTCTTTAATTTCTATCAATAATGATTGAATCCACTATGTTCTTAGCTACCCACAAATGTGAAATATTAATTTATGGTTACTCATATATACATCCTCTGATATTTTTTTAATGAATATTTGTCCCTTATCTTCTTTTTGTAAACACAGTCAAGACTTATAGAAGAAACAAAATTCAGATATAAGGATATTCCAAGTGAATGAAAGAATGTTCTGTTTGATTATTTGTCTTGACCTCCAGGAATTACGATTGATGAAGCTCTTGTTTTTCTTTGTTAATAGGAGAGTTTTCCAGAGAGTCTTTCAGACCCAGAAGACTCCCATTTCTCAGCAAAATGTAATACTTTGGGAAGTTTTCTAGATAGAAGAGATCTATGTGTGTATATAGGAATAATGTTCCACAATTTTGTATGCAGTTATCATCAGAGCACACCAGACAAGTTCATAGGTGCTCCGATCTGTCTCATTAAATCCACCAGAGTGTAGCGGCTGACAGTTCCAGTACGATGCCAATTTATTAGTCTTTTTGTATATCTATTATGGTTCTCTTTATGGGCTGTTTAAATTCTAACACCAATCTTGCACAGTTTTGAGAGTGACCATTAACACTTTTGAAAATCATCTCAGTGGGCTAGGTCCCTATATGCATTAGCTATGTCAGATTGATCCGTCGATGTGCCTATTAACACTATGGCCATGCTCACTAGTGTATTGGCTCGCTCATTGCCTTTGATCCCTGTGTCTCATGATATGAGTATGAAGGTAATCTTTCTGGTCATAGATTGTGTTCTTCTTCTTTTGTTCACTTGAAACATGTCTGTATCTGTAATTCTGTCTCCTGAATAAAACTCACTGTCTTATGAAGTTCATACAGTGACCCGTAGAGCTTTGATTCCATTGTTATAGATTGTGTTAATAACTCCTGCTTTAACTTTGCAGAGCATGTTAATTGAGTCACTAAGTATACGTGCATGAGAATAGTTCTGTGACATCAGCCATGACAGTACCTCCATCACAGCCTTTATCTCCATCTTAAGACTACTCATGGTTGCAGTGCAGGCACTGCTGTATTCTTTGACAGTTTTCCCAACAGACCGTGCATAAAAGCCCAAACACAGATTTGGTGACACATGACTGACATATAAGTGTAGATTTTATGCAGTCACATGAAAGCAGCAACCATTTAGTGGTATCAATGTTGGTCACTTTTGACCATGCAGTCCATATAATGTTCATGAAAACTGGAAAGTTTTACTAGAAAGTTATTTTGTCATACATATTTATATCCATTTAAATAACGTTGTTATTTATCTCCTGGCAGGTCATGCGGATTATAACAAAGTACAATACTGTGAAAGATTTTTGGAACTACTCATAGACATAGAAGCTCAACTTCCGACTCGGCGCTTTGTCAATGCTTTAATTGATGATAGACATGTAGTTGTCAGATGCAAGCTGTCGCAGCTTATACAACGTCCAGAAGGGAAACTTTTTGGCCAGGTTTAGTTGATTTATTAAAAAATATTTAAATATTTATTTTTGTTAAATAAGCATGTATTGAAGAAGAGGAGGAAATGGAGAACATAATTTGCAATTTTGAATTAAAAGATTTAGTTTATTGAATGACTGATTTACTATGCAGGAGTTAATGGCAGAAGATTTTAAAACATTTTGAGTAGACTATGTTGGTGAGGCAAGAAAAGGGAGCAAAGAATAGTGACATTGTTGACTCTGCAGCATGTCGTAAAAGGTCAATATTGAGGTTCTAGGGTGGAGTTAGCTGTCCCATCCCATAGAGAGTCAAAGTGACCTTGAAGCTATGCCTGAAGTTAGATGTGTGTGGAAGAAAGAAAAAATATCGCAGCAAACCTGTAAATCATAGTTAGTTAGTTGTCGGAACATCATCACTGTAAACTGGACACGTCCATAGTTGCTCCGATCTCTCCCTGAGTGTATCTTCCATTACACTTCTGTTACAATTAAATTGATCTCATCAGCATTGAGTTTTTCGAACAGTTTTATCATTTCTGAATGAAATTGACACCTCTCATTAAATGTTACATTACAGCTCCTGGAAATGTTGGAAGCTTATGCACAGTTTGAAATTGATGAAATCACGGGGGAGGCCCTGACAATGCATGACAGGATAGATTTACATTACAACAGAGTCAATGACTTACAGGTGAGACATGGACAATAAATGTCATATAGTAACTGCACATTTTTTAATGATTGTAGTATGGTAAATATCATTTTCTTCTGCTTTCTGTGGTCATGTTGAAGTCTCTGGCAATAAACTGTGGCTGACAATTTATTGAAAAAAGGATCTGCTGCTTTCAGTTTTCACCAAACACCACACTATTAACATTTAAACAGATCTTGAAAAATAACTACAGACAAGAATGGTTACATCATTGTGTCACGTCAAGGACATGATGCTTATATTTTAAACACCAAGAGAAACACAACCCAATAAACAACTTAGGAGAACAAACAAGTCTCATATTTCAACTGAGAACAGGTCATGTCCATATCAATAAACATCTGAACAGAATAAATATACTATATAAAGCAAGCTGTAGACCTTGCAACACCATAAAGAAACAGTTGGAACACCTGCTGTTCTAGTGTCTATAACTTACTAATGTCTGACAAAAAATTTGCTTCCACCACTTAAAACTACAATACACTATGCATCTACATAACTGAGGGGGGGGCTTGTGATTTTATCAGAAAGGCTAAGGGCTATTAAAAGGTACCTAACAACTGAAGAAACTACTTCATCAACATCTACTTCATCATTCTCATGTCAACATTTTTGCGTGAATGATATGGAATTCATTAGAGAACTACTTTGCCTGGTAGTTGAGATTGGGTGATATGATGGAATTCAGGTGGAATGAGGTTATGTTCTGGAGGGTTAGGAATGCCAACTTCATGTTGGTCATGATCATTATCCTGCATATTTTCAAGATTTTCTTAAAGCGCCATGGGTTGGCGAATGAGCCAAACTATAAAGGAGTTAAATATGGTTCGTCTGTGTGCTGTTTTTGTGGAGCCTATACATAAAACTAAAAGTACAGAGCTACAGAAATAGCCACTTATATGTATGTATATATGTGTGTGTGTGTGTATATAGATTATGTAGAATCTCAGAGAGATGACTGTTAGAAAAAGTTCCTACCTACAAACATTGGTAGAGTAAATGAATTAAGAACTGTGATTGACAAAGGAGGATTTTACACAGAGGTAGTATTGTGTCCCATAAGGAACAGCAGAGAAATGTTTATGATTTTGCTGAGAAGTCTGAAGTGTTAACTACTATTGTGTTCATAGAAGTGACTGGTGAATCCATTGGTGCCATATTTTATAAATGAAGTCGGTGGTGACGACATTATGGAAACTGACATTTTTATCAGATGATGAAGAAGACAACTATTTGCCAGTTCTTAGTCATTTTACATTGCTTGTCAGAAATGTTATTACAGAAGTAGAAATGGGGCAGGTGTTCTTTTGTTGGTATATAACTCAGGTCTCCCGTGTTTTGTCACGCCCTGAAAATGGGAACACAGAGAATAACACTATTACCTACCATGCATACAGTAGGAGGCAAATAAGGAGGTTTTGGGGTGAAGTTGGTCATCCCATCTGATAGATAGTCAAAGGGTCTGGAAGTCATGCTGAGTTTGGATGTGTCCAGCTGAAAGAGCAGATATCGCAGCTAAGCTATAAACCATGACTGGACACATTTTTGCACTCTGGACTACATTCTGCTAATCTACAGGATATAGAGAACACAAGGAGAAAAAAAATAAACTCAGATAGACAATAATGACAATGATTATATTTCCTCTTTGACCCCTACTTGCATAATGAATTGAAGAAATGCAATTTGTTACTAGATCCACTATTTGGAGATGGGGCAGAGTCCTGGTCAGCTTTGTTGCATGTACTTGTGATGTATTTATTCATTGTACCTTTGTTGGTCCCTGATTACATTCTATCTAATTTGTTGTATTATTACTTGCACTATATTTTGTTCTATCTAAACCAATAAAGTAAAATTTGGCCCTCTATTCATTTTTATGACCCACCAGGCTAGTCTGAAAGTATAAGGTGTCTATAAAGTAGCTGTGCACTGATGTCATACAGATCTGCACTAAAATACTCAACAGTTCATATTACGTAATGTCAGCTCCAATGTAAGAGTGCACAATGACTTTGTAAACACCCTGTACTATGTGCACTTGCTGCCCAAACCCAGAAAGCACTATTTGAAGCTCCACAACACTTTTTAAAAAGAGTTTTTGGCCCCCATACCATACGTAAAAAACATATTCCAGATTTCTTACCCAATAATGTTGCCAATCTCTCAGCTAAAAGATGAAAAAGACCATTTGTTTTGTTAACATGAAATCATAAACATTGCTTTTATTACAGATGGTAGTGTTCAAACATTTTCAAGAATTGAAGAACTTTGCTATACAAAATGTAGCATCAGTCGACACCAAAGATGCTCTTATGAAGTATTTTGATTCATTGAGGTGAGACATGAATAATTTAATTTTCAAAAATGTTTCTGCAACATACTGGATGGTGTTGATGCCTGTGATATTGCAGGGTGCAGTTGAAGCTGGAACAAACAGAGAGGAAAATAAGAAAACATGGGCAGACAATATCAAAGACTGGACAGGTCAAGATTTTTCCACTCATCTGCTTCGATGGAGATCACTGTGTTTTAATAGCAATGTAGTACACCTACAACCCAGACAAGTTATGGGTTTATGAATACAAGTGAGTGAAGCCTTGCAGTTTTATGGACCAGGGTTACCAGAATTTGGCCATGTCAATAAATTTGGTTATTTTAAATATGACAATCAATACAAAGGTAACTGCGTGAAACATAACAACAATTAGACTTACGTAAAACACAGGTTTATATTTTGTTTCAATGGGACACCACAGACTATATCTAAAACTAGTGGGTAATGATGGGCAATGATGAGCACACAAGAAATCATAAAAATTACAATACACAAATCACATTCAACATTTCAACCAAAAGGTCTTTATCAAGACACAAACAAAACATCAAAATACGACGAATGGAAAAATTATCACAACGGAAATATGGAAATGATATGCCGGAAGGTCAGAAAGTACATAAAAATGTAAATATATGTGGAAACGAAACGAACAAAAAGATTATTAAATGACGGAACAAAAAGAATAAAGATAAAGACCACACCAACCCAGTACTAGACATATAATTGTGGTCGGAATTGAGCCCAAAAGGCTTGAGTGTACCCAATTCAAAAATGAGACGATATTCTAGAGATTTCCTAGATCTATCATTGGTGGTGCAAGATCTGATGGCAGTGACCTGAATATCCAACGCACCATGATGACCATCGCCGTTGAAGTGTGTGGCCACAAGAGTGGGTGTTCTGTGCTTGATGGCACGAAGAAGGTTACAAAAGCGATCGCTCAATCCTAGGCCGGTTTCCCCGATGTACTGTTTGCCACAGCGCTTACATATGATCACGTAAATAACATTACAGGATTCACATGTAAAGGCCTCATCGATGGAGAAAGTGGCATGGGAAATGAAATGGAGCGCATCTGAACCAAGTAAGGACATGTAAAGCAACGGACACGTGAGCAACGAACAGTGCCAAAATGGTCAGGAACAGAAGACTTAAGGTGGCTATGAACCAAGATGTCCTTCAGATTTCTATCACGCATATAAGCCACCAGAGGTAAGTCATGGAAAGCGTCATGGGTGTCAGGATCAGACTGGAGAAGAGAATAATGTTTGAGCCTGATGTGTCGAACAGAAGAGTTATGGGGGTGAAAGGTAAGAACAAGTTTAACCCTATCAGAGGAGGAGGAAGAACCCTGAGAGTTAGTCAAGGTATCGAGGCGAGACAAATGGCGCACACGGAGCCAAGCGGATGAAAGAATGCTGTCAGGGAACGATCGTCTACAGAAAAACTCAATCATCTCAGAGGGCCTGTCGAGAAAATCGTCGTAGTCGCTACATAAGCGACACAGGCAAAGAAGCTGGGAGTACGGTAGAGAGTTGGCGACAAGCAGGAGGATGAGAAGTGTAGAGCAGAAAGCCATGTGCATCAGTAGGTTTATAGTAAACGGATGTGCTAAGATAAGGGGGATGAATGGTGACAATGATGTCAAGGAAGTTGACAGAAGTAGTGGAGATATTAGATGTAAATTGAATAGCAGGTTTGAAACTGCAGATGAAGTTGATGAAGCGAGACAATTATTTTTAAATGTCATGCCCTGAAATTTATGTTTTGGTTATTTTTGTATGTTTTGTCAATTTGTAAATGTATTAAAAGTTATTTTTTTGGTCATATTCTACCAGAAAATTGGCTGTTGTCAATTTTAATTATCTGGAAACCCAGATATGAACATTTTGGTCAAAGGTGACCAACATTCATAGCTCTTAGTGGCTGTGATTCATGTGATTAAATATCTGTATACAAAATGCTAGAATGAGACTTTTACACACGCATATAGACTACTTAAAAAAAACAATACCAGTATTGGAACACATCAAAAGACAACAAATCAAGTGGTTTTCACACACTTCCAGACTACCAATAGACAGCATGCAATAGATGGCCATGACACATAGACATCACGGCTATAAAGCCAGTGGCAGACCATGTCTGCTGTGTCTTGATTTCTGACTTTTGTCTTCTGTAATATGCTCCCTATGAATGACAAAGAGATGCTAACTGGTGGACAGTGTACCTTTGTCTATTTGTGACAGACTCCTGGGTGGAGGAGAATTCTATGTGTGCCATCACTGAAGATGGGTGGACAGATTTTACAGAATAATAATGAACTAGTTGGCCTGGAGGTTTATGCTGTGTTCCTGGCAGGATATGATGATCCTGGGATACTGTTGCACTGGAATGTCTCATTTCGGGGACTAAACATACATCCATAAAGCTCCCTAACAGAATCATGCCTTTGTGGCAACAAACCTATACAAGCTTGGGTGTCACTTCGGTTACTACCTTAAGAGGACCTGTATTTTTGTCAGAAAGACTATGGGCTGTTAACATCTACCTGTTCACAGCTAAAGGAATTATTTCATCATCATCCCATTATTCCTTTTATTTTCATGATATCAATTTAAACAAGTTTTGTTGTAGGGCTTCAGTGATCATAGATCTCACAAGTAATGCTTATTGTATCGAAGCTACTGTATATAATCTTGTACATGTAAATCACTATTTTACGTTATTACTTTCAGTACTGAAGATCTGCACAGAATCATGGCTCACCTGAACTACTTGCCTCCTCTGGAAGGAGAGCATACATCATACTCTGAAAGTTTCTTGATGGAGCTTCTGGTAATGTTATTGTAACATTCTCTGGCTATATGTTGTTTTTGTAGTTGTTTCGGTTCCCAGGAAGTGTGAGCAATTAGCTCTTATTTCCTATGTACAATGGGGTGGTTTCTCCAGCTTTACTTCATATCCTGAGGACTTTAACTCTCAGCGGTATGCAAATGCTTTGAGAAGTAGTCCTCTACTCAGAGGAGCAAATTCTAGCGGTTTTGTAACTTTTCTACCTTTCTGCAACATGCAGAGCTATGTCATGAGCTTCAGCTCCTGATAAGTATACTTTACTGTCAGAGGGTGTCCTTAGCAACCCAACTCTAGAGCATGATCACTGGGAGTTATGCTTTTGGGGAGGGGGGCCTCTCCAATTAAACATTGCTAATATGTTTGCCTGAATCTCCTAGAGAATTGTCACTCCCCGTTGTATCCTCTGAATGCTACACCATAAAGGTAAACATAATTGTAGAAATGAAATTCTGTGGGGCTTCAACAAGAAGAAAACCACTGTATTGTCATACCACCTGCTGAGAGTTTACTGTTGCTTGCTTAATGGTTTGTCTGATAAGCCCAACCTTCCAATTTTCTACATGCGGTACTGATTGTATATATTTGTTATATTTATGTATGTCGGTTTCATCAGTTCCATAGCCTTGGTGGTCATTGAGGAATCTTCACAGAATGTTGAACTATCATTCAGTCATTTGTTTTACAAGAATCATGTTGTCTACACAAGTCAGTCCATGTAATCTGGCAGTGTACTTCCCTTGTTTTATTTCTATCAACCTCTTTCTTATCCCATTCACAGACATTTGAACAATGGTTTATGATAGGTATATCATCTCTGCTTGTTGGCAGTCTGCTCTAATGAAAAATTGTAAGGAGGTACCTAATTAATTGAACACTTCAGTAAAATCATAAATGTTAACATCTGACAAGCAAACACAGAAGAAGAATATTTTCTCAAAAATAGGTTACCATACATCTTTTAAGGTTATTGCTCTGTAAAAATGCTACCATCTGTGAAAATTGTTTCTAAATTTCTGACAATGGTTGTTTGATGAAGATAATGATTGTTGACTGCCAAGTTGTTATTGTTTTCCTGCAGCAACAGCATTGTGGACTTATTGCTGTAGTTGCATTTTATCCAAAATCTTGAGACAAAACAGTTCCCTTCTCTTATAGAGATTTTATTTCTGGAATATTAATTGCTAGATTCAACAAAGCTTGTTATAGCATGTTTCACTTGCTTTGCCCTCAAACAAATGTATTTTATCTGATTAACAGTCTAACATATTAATCATTTTTTGCATAAGATGTTATTTTTGGTAAGACCCGTACAAATATACTTTATATTTATGCATCATGTCAATTTTTTTATAAACAAATGAAATCCTTTAATCTTTGCTAGCATATTAATTATTGTGTCTCGAGAAAGGAAGTTTTTACCATTTTAACTCTTTATATCCACCGAGCCGCTAATATCTACATTTTGGAGACCCACTATGCCGAAAAGCCGCTCAAATCTACATTTTAATATGAATTTACTATCGTGTTCGGCATAGCAGGAAAACCGCACGGAGACAAAGAGTTAGACATTACACTAGATACAACCTTAAACACCATCAATCTTGTGTTCAAGAGCACAAAATAATGCAAATTCAATTCACGCTTAAATCATGCATGATCAATTGCATGATAAACCAATGATGTGTAATATGGGTCTTATAATTAACTGTAAACATCTTTCAAAATGTGTGTTGACAAATAGATTTTAATTATATATCGCAAATAATTGAAAATAATGAATGCATTTAAAAATTTAATTCATAGAGTTTATACCATTTAAAATTCACACACAAAATTTTAATTATATGTGTTATATATTTGCTGAGATCATCATTTTGAAGTTAAACAAAGCTCGTGAAACTTGCTATAGTTGCCTTCTACATTATACTTGGTAGTTTGAAAGGCCTTGTTCTAATACTTTTAGATATGGTATCTTAGGATGTTATATGTAGGCTTCACCTATTTATGTTTATATGGGGGAAATGTGAATCCGAAAGGGGAGCAAAGAATAGCTACACTTTTTAACCTTCCATACATGTTGTATGAGGTGACACACACCCCATCCCCTTCATTGCACATAAATTATGAACAGATCAGAACAAGTTATAATTCTACGTCTCAGAACAGGACACAACCGACTCCGCAGTCACATGTATACAAAGTTCAAGATTGGCAACACGGCCATGTGTGCATGTGGACAGGCAGCACAGAGTGCCAAACATATACTTCAAGAGTGTTCTGAGCATGAAACGCTGAGGCAGACATATTGGCCAGAGGAAACAACACTGGAATCAAAGCTCTATGGGCCACTGTATGAACTACAAAAGACAGTGAGTTTTATTCAGGAGACAGAATCACAGATATAGACATGTTTCAAGTGAACGCAAGAAGAAGAAGAAGAATAGCACATAAGAAAAAAGTGCATCACCACTCATCATCCTTGGGGATTAAAGCAATGTGGATTCTGTTATATGTAGACCCAGTGAAGTCAATTGTATTGAATAGTTAGTCATAATTATGATCATTTTGTATTTAATTGAATTTAATTTTGCATTTGTTAGTTTTAGTTATCAAATGATTCACCTATAGGAGAAATTCCATGAAGACTGGCAGAATATGACTTCTGAAAATTTTAGCTATTAACTATTATCATTTTGTTTGTTTTCCTTTGGGATCTGTTTCAAATGTTACAATACAGACGGGTACACCTTAGTAAACAGAAAGAATTTTTGATGTGGGGGTCGTTTATTTTTTGCAGATTTGGAAACATGACCGCAAACAGTCACAGCTGGAAAATATTAATGAGATGCCTTTGTACCCAACTGAGAAAATTATTTGGGATGAAAACATTGTACCTTCTGAGTTTTTCTCTGGTGAAGGTAGGCCACTTGAAAATATAGTACATACAGAAGATATGGTTGGTTTTCTGCCATTTTTAAAAATCAGTAATTAAGTTACAGTGCCAGTAGCATTAATTGTGTAATTCACTTCAGGTAATTCCTTGAACCTCTAAGGTTCAGAAGTAGGGCCATCTCAGTAGTACATATTTTCTCCCTCTTCTTGGTAAAGTTGAGATGCAGGAAGAATGTGTTCTGCCGTCTCTGGGCTCAGTCCACAGTTGCACAGGTCCATGTCACCAATTGTTTAATTTTTCTGTACATAGACTTCTATCTATTGTAGCCAGTTCATAGTCTGAAGATGGTTTGTTCTTTGTGTGATATTTGGTGGTAGAGGTCACTTGATTTTGCAGTTGGGGTGCATTTTTATTCCACTTTTTCTTAAATTATGATATTAATATAGTCTTACATTCATGGTATGTATTCACTTTCTATTTGTTTTATTGATCCTCCTTCCTTTGACAGGAGATCAACCTTTTCATTTCCAAGTATGCCACAATAAACCAGCGATCCACTGCAGTACTGTTTCTTTGCTGAGGTGTAGTAAGCTGGTAATGGGTCTTTGGATCTTTCAATGCCTAAGACACTGACATTTTGTCCATTATGGTTCTGTAAGAAATATTTTTATTTTAATTAGTAGTTATAATGTGTATATGTAAAACCCAGATGGTTTTTTTTGTATGGTGACAGGGATTCAAAGTAAACATTTGATGGTATGGTATAGTTTGAATATGTACAGTTAAGAATATTATACAGATTGTCGTATGTTTAAATGTATATGTGTATATATGTTATGTATATATACATTATATGTTGATTAACCCTACAGGATGCCTTGCACTGCCAAAGTTGAACTTGCAGTTTCTGACACTACACGATTACCTGCTCAGAAACTTCAACCTTTTTAGACTAGAATCTACCTGTAAGTTCCATAATTTAATTCATACCATCACATACATCATTAATTGTTCTAAACTTGAAAAAAAATGAACAAATTTTGTCAACTGAAAAATAAACATTTTAGAATAATTATTGTTTCATTCCATTGATCATTTTTGTGGGAATTATGATGAATGATTTGTTTTACCTTGTTTTATTTCATTTCCCATCTGTATAAATATAATTTCTTTTATGTCACACTACATATTTAAGATCCATAACCCGTAGGGTCATAAACGTAGCACACTGTAGTTGTCAGCACAAATGTCCTCCAAACAAATCTATCCTCAGCCATTGGAGAAGTGTGGACAAATCATGCCTTGATGTTATAAATTCAAGTTTTTTGTGTTCACCTCTTCTCCCTTGCACAGGTGACTGTTGTTTCCTGAAAAATATTTAGAAAGTGAGTTGCGTCTCATTACATGTTAAAACTAAACAATCACACTATATGTACGCAGATCAATTACAATAATTTATGTTTATTTTTCAGATGAAATCAGGCAAGACATAGAAGATGCAGTGACCCACTTGAAACCATGGTATGTATTTGTCCTTATGTTACAGATAATTCATCATGTGAAATTGAAAAGGAATGTATGACCACTTTCCTATTTTAGGTGAAGGTAATTTATTATTGTGAAATATGTTATAATGTACGCTAACTGAAATCAATCAATCAAGTGCCATGCCAAGTGGTGTAGGTGATCATGCTTCTCCACATCTCTCTGTCTCTTGTGTTGTTAATAAGTTCAGTTGGTGACTAGTTTTTGTGCCACAGTGATAACCCATCCAGAAATTTATCTCTTTGTCTTCCTCTGTCTCTTCTCATCTTGATCTCCCACAGTGGTTACTAAATGTTCAAGTTTTACTTTCACATTCCCTAAAAATCTTAATTGTCTGCTTCTAATTTTTGATATAATTTGTTGTTTTACTCCAGCAACTCTGAGAACTTCTACATTAGTTTTCTTGACTGTCCATGGAATTTTTATTATTCTTCTTAAAAACAACATCTCAATTACCTCCAGCTTATCTTGTTAACTTTTGTTTACTGTGCTTGCTTTGCTTCCATAAAGAAGGATTGGCTCAATATAACATCCTAGCACTCGAGCTCGCTTATGCACTGATATTAATCCATTGCATAGAATGTTTCTCTTTTTTTTTTTAGAAAATGTTTATTTGGCCTGTGCTTTCTGTTCTTGACTTCATTGGAGTACCTGCAATCTGATATTAGAGTAGTGCCAAGATACTTGACTTTTGCTTGATTTATCTTACATGTTTTACTCTATCTGACTGTGGGATCAACTGAGAGTGGGTTTGTCAATAAGTGATCAGTTACCTAACCATCAGTATGAGCACCATGGCAGTGGTGCCATTCCTTGATCTTCATCCATGAACATGAGTCCTTTTAACCATTTCAATCAATCAAGAAACCCATAACCCTTCAGGGTCGTAGGGGTACCACATTGGATGCTTCAGCACACAGAGTCCTCCAGCGAATTCTATCGTCAGCGATGCGGATGAGTGTGGAAATATCTAGCCCTGTCCATTCCTTGATGTTGTCTGTCCATGTCTTTATTTGTTCTCCTCTGCTTCTTCCACCCTCGACAGTTCCCTGCAGTATTGTTTTTGACAAGGAATCGTGCCTGCATACATGTCCGAACCATGCTAGTTTTCGTCGTTTCACTATTGAAAGCAATGGCTCCTGGACACCTGCACACATCTCTACTTTATTTCTTAACCATTTACTGTTAGCTGAATAGATTATGGTTTCTTTGTAAGCCAATGTGTGACAAATGGAATTGGGCCCTGGTCACCTTGTTAGTAGGCTAAATACCTAGCCACTGGACTACTGTGGCTAAGTATGAGACATCCAATTTTCTGTAGTTATTTGTATTTTTATGTCTGTAATATGAAAATAATACACCACCAATCTCTTGAATGGATACCTACAGGCAAAAGAGCAAGAGGTAGACCAAAAGATACACTCAGAAGAACAATACTTAGAGAAAGTAAACCAACCAATATTCATACTATTCAAGAACTGCACAGAATAGCTTTGAACAGACAGAATGGAGAGATCTGACCTCTGCCCTATGCGCTAACTTCAGCGCAAAAGGAAAATGAATGAATGAATATGAAACAATGATGGTTTATTTAAGTAGTTGTAAGAATGTTTTTAGATGCTTATAATTTGCGCAAAGGAAACAATTTAACTGTTATCTTTCTTTCGGATGCTAAATAAGTTCCTGTTGACACTTCTCTGCTCATCTAAAAGTCATTTTAACAGTTCTAAGTGATTATTTACATACTACACAAATTTATTGTACACGAAAATGTTGTGGAAAATAAGGTTGTATCATCTTAAACCGGTCACCAGAAAATCATTTATGACCTAAAAGGGAGATAAAGTATCTGCATTGCATGAACTGTAAAGATAAGTACCTTTTTCTATAAATTATAAAACTATACATTTTGTTCTGTGATCACATAATTATGATGTTTCTGTAAATTGCAGGAAAGCAGAAGATGGGCATTGTTTGTTTGGAGGATGGGCTCGCATGGCACAAACTATCCACTCATTCAATGTGGTTGAGGTATGATATAACGTGGATTAGATATTGTCTTTGAGAAACAATATCTAATCTGATTAGAATTGATGTCTGCGCTCAGGATATTACTTAGTTCCTCAGTCTCTTTCTGCTAGCATCACATCTACACAGTAATTTCAGTGAGGGTTCTGAGTGTTCTAATTAATAAATTATTGATACCCATAACTCTTGGGGTCAATTTAACCGGATTACCAGAATCTCCAATATTTTTGGATAGTTAAAAACTCTGATATAGCCGAAGTAGATTAATGTTCTTCTTCTGCATTCGTTCTCACCATCAGGATGTAGTCCGGAGAACGGAAGGCCTTGTGTCATAGTTTACAGCATTGCTGTGATATCTGTGCCTTTCGGCCTGACACATCTGACTTCCGCATGGCTTTGGTTCACTGACCCTATATGGGATGGGACAGCCAACTCCATCCCATAACCTCCTTAGTCGCCTTTTATGACATGCGTGGAAGGTAAATAGTGTTGCTATTCTTTGCTCCCTTTCGGTCCCTGGCAACACGAGCGGATTAATGTTCAAAGTTGAAAGGAGTGTATATTCTCTCCCTAAGAGGTACTTGTTATTTAAATTAATGTATGTACCCATTTTTAACGTTATAAAATATGAAATTCACTCCAGTTTATCTGATGTAGGTTTGAGTCTTGATTGTCACATGTTAGTTAACTATTATAATTTCTTGAGCTTCCTTCCTGTTATTCAAAACCTAGATATAACAGGTTGAGTCCAATATCCCAGAAATATGTAGATGCATGTGTACATAGATGCATCAGCAACAAAAAGCAAAACAAATGACAGCAGTTGAACATACATCAGGTTTCCAGATGACACCATATACGAACAATCCATTGCCACAGGAATAAAATGCTCAAATTTCAAGGCAGGCAACTGCCATACTCACAGCTGTTCATATATTCAACAACCGAGAATCCATACCACAATCTTCAGTGATTCAAAATCAGTCTTACTAGCTATCCAAAATACCAAACAAGACAAACTCATTCACATCAGACAAAGTATCTTTGAATTACCTAGAACAATTATATTAGTACTACAATAGCTCACTGTGACATTAAAAAGCAGATGAACTGGCAGAAACAGAAGGTAACCTCCTTCAGACTAGTGTAACTCAAAGTTTCAGAGAAGTAAAGTCTTTTCTTAAACAATTTATGTGACTTCAGTGGAGAGAACTAAATGGAAATTATAACTCCAAGCAAGAAAACATTAACTTTTAGGACCCCCAGATTAAAATTACGCAATTTATCCCCCGGGCCCAGATTCTTTTTTTCACAATGTGCATTATTTTTTTATGAGTGGTAAACAAGATACCTATTTTTGTGTGTTTTACTACTCAATGAATAAACAAACATTGTAATATAACAAATAAAACACAAAAACCACAATTAAAACATGTAAATATTAATTTCCATGACGATGACTTACCATACCATGCTGTACAACATTTGATTGTAAATTATAATTTACATAATTATGGAGTAGTAAATGGACAAAGTCGTTTCAGAAATTCGTTGACAAAATCAGTCAGCATTCTCATTCTTACAATCTAATGTGTATAGGAATTTGACTTTTAGGCAGTGATGTATTCCTAGCTTCATGTGGCGGAAATTTGATGTCATATAAGTCATATGAGCTTAACTTTGTGTGATTTCGAAGTGAGGAATCGGTATAGCATCAGGGTTGACTGGAGACATCTACAAGAACAAGTTACGTAATGACACTGTCTGCTATAGACATCGTTGGGGCCCGTAAGGTTAAGAAATTGAACAGAAATTAACATGTCACGATATTTCAACTGAGAACGGGACACTGCCATCTAAAGTCGCACTTACACTGAATTGGTATCTGCTTCCTGCATCTATGAGCAGTACAGACAACAGAGCACAAACTACATAATTGTCCCAGTTTCGCCATTCACAGAACAACAATCTGGCCCACAAGACCTTCTCTGCAAAACAAGTTGTGGGAACCCAATATGACCTAAAAGAAACTACTCTATATATGACAAATATTTGATTGGACGTTTAACAATTGATCGTCGAAGAAGAAGACAATCAATCATCATCATCATTTTCCTCTTATGCCAAGCTTGGCACATAGGGCTGATGTCGTAGCTCTCCATGCTTGTCGATCAACAGCCAGTTGTTCCAGATCGTTCATTTTCATACCAGCTATCGTGACAGAAGAAGAAGATAACTGTGAAAATGTGTAAGAGATTTCTGCAAGGCCATAGATATGTCTTTGGAAAAAGGGGTAGGGTTTACAAAGAAAAACTAATACCTCCTTTTTTAAATTAATGATTTCTTGGGAGGGAGTGGATAATCCACAATTTTTTGATTTGCTTCCTGTTACTAAATGTTATGTTTTTTGTTTTCTGGTGCGGGGAGTCAACCACCCCACCCTTATGTACAGGATCAGATATCTATGGTGTATCATTTAAAATATTTTCGTCATATGTTCACGAAGAAAAAAATATCTGAAACATAGAAGCTGAAATATAAAAACTTGAAGTACAACATGAGACCACTTGAAGGTAGAGGGAGCGATGGTGAGCAAGAGGTAGGCCAGGGATACAAATGGAAGGAAAACATAAGATAGATAGGATACAGTCTAGCAGAATACACCACCAAGTCATGAGACAGAGGATGCTGGAGGACCGTTGCAACAACCTTTGATGGTAAAACAGCATATGATGATGAATTACATGGAGTAGATTACTGCTCAATCCAACAATCAAAATGGAAATCAAGAGACTGCTATGCCAGACATAGGCACTGACAGCAGCCCAACAGAGAAAACTTACGACATGTGAGAGAAAATATCTGAGTAAAGCTGCAAGAGTGAAGTGACTAAACTAGACAAAATGAGAAATGATGAAATCAGAAGAAGAATCATTATAAAACCATGTACAGAATACATCAAGAAACAACAAATCATAAGATTTGGACACCGTATAAGAATAAATCATAAGCAACTACTGACAAAAAAATATAATATAAGAAGATCCAGATACAAGACTAAAGGAAGACATAGAAAGAGATAGATAGATAACATCAAGACAACCCTGAACAAGTACAGATTCAACGCAGTCAAGGTGACACATCTGGCCTTGGATAGACAACTAAAGCTCCCTACCACTGAAATCACCACCCTGATGCTTAACGGCAAGTGTGGATATTCAGACCACCATCCACCTGGTGATAGACAATAGATATAGAAAAGTTGTTGTTGTTCGTCCATCACAAGTGATGATAACCATTTGTTACATCCACTTTTGAAAATTCAATTTTAGATATAGAAATAATGTTCTAAAGATAGTGAATTCGTCGGGAAGTGTAGTGTAATATCTTTGGAGCAATTGATATACAGGGTGACTTAATTAGTGAGATATTTCACAATTGTTCTACTTTTCTAGGTGGCAAAACCACAGCTTGGGGAGAATCATCCAGCACAAGTTCGTGCAGATGTTACTTTGAACCTCAGTGTTAGGCCAGAGGTCAAACATGAGTGGGAAGGTTTGTAGCATTCATTTTTAACTCCTAAAGTGTATCATAAGTAAATATTGGAAAAAAGGGTTGAATAGTATTTTTATGTTGAAGAAACACAGCATCGATGTTTTGACCAAACAGTCTTTATCAAGAGAGGGACGAACAAACATATAATCGAACCACAAAATCAAATGGAGGCCACATGCAACAGTAATGAAATACAGGATGCAGGTCTGGAAAACAACAAATAGAGATGAAGAGAGGCGAGAACAACATAAATGTGATTACACAATGAGAAAACACAGTAGGTATTGTAGGTATAAGCGCAGGAAAACAAAAATATTAAACAAATTTTAATAACAATAATAATAATACAAATTTTACTTACCATTCAGTGCACAGTTTTACTGCAGCCTTCTGATAACTCAATGTTTGACAAAAGTATAAGTGTCACACAAGAATATCCTTTTCATTGATAAAAGTTGATGCATTAATATATTTTAAGTAATAGCTGCTTCTTAAAGTGAACAGGGGCTAGTGACTATTTCTTAAATACCACGGATTGGTTGTTTCTGTGATAAAATATGCATTGGAAATTATGACTCTCAACCAGATGCAGACTGAAAGATTGGATAAGATTCAAAATGATGCAGAATGTATTGCTCTTGGTTGCAGGAGAGACATGTACAAGAGAACTGTACGAGAAATGTGATTTTTGCTTGGCTGTTAACTGTGGATCATAGATTGTGCTGAGCAAGAGCCTACCTCCATATCAGCGCTGATAAAGTGCATTCACTACATACTGAAATACAAAGTGTGAAAGGTAGTAGACTAAAGGGAGGAAAGTCGTGGATGGGGTCCTGAGGAAGATATACAAAGTATATGCTCACTGACGGATGTCGTACATGGTGCAGTATGGATAAGTGTTCCAGTGGACTCCTTTCGGATAGTGATAAAGCTTGATAGAGAATGTAGGAAGAGGTGTTCTATTTTTGTTGAATCTGTAGTGCAGACAGTGATAAATGAGTATTTAAAGGATGGTAATATGGTTATATGCACTGATGGTTCTGTTGTTAGACGTGTGTAGTTTGTGGGTTTTCACATCACAGTTTGTAGGGGAGACTATTAAGAGAGGAAAGTGGATTTTTTGTTGTAACTACAAGTAGCATGACAATGGAAATTATGACAGTGACCAGGGCTTTGAACTGGATGGGCACACAGTGCAACTCATGTCTGTATTCTCAGCGAGCATGATCAGGAAAATACATGTGGGCTGTATTCGTTAACAGTGGGTTTGATGCTGTGGGGAGGTCAAAGTTGAAGGATGTCATATTCATTTTTGTGCCTGGTCATTCAGGTGTTCAAGACAATGAGAGAACAGATAGATTGGTATGTTCTGCCACTGTATCGAGTGGCGACACAATGGAGTGCACCGTCATATAGAACTCATTTAGAGAAACTGCATGATCAAACAAAATTAATGAAGATGATGATTTATTTATGTGTCTGTGTCCAGAATGAAGGAGCTGAATTTGAAATGTGGCATGGCAACAATTGATCATTATCATAGATGGCAAAGAATGTTTGTCAACCAACAGAACTGTCAGTCGTCATGTTAGTTTTTTATTTAGTCGTCAGATCATCATCACTGCAAACTGGACACGTCCATAGTTGCTCCGATCTCTCCTTGAGTGTATCCGCCATTACACTTCTGCTGACATTACCGATCCTATGCTGGTTGACCATCATTCTTCTGCGCCCTCCAAAATGTTCACCTCTAGCAACACCGCATTTCAATCCCTGATCTTAAATCCTAGCCATTGAAAAGGAATAATCATCATCTCACTCTCGCGTGTTATATCTCTTAAGGAGTTCAAAACATCAAAGCGATCCATTGCCCTGTGCCACAATCAGTCATCATGTTGTTACGGATATACCCTGAGGGAGATTGGAGCATCTATGTATGTGTCCTGTGTGCAGTGATGGTGATCTCTAGACTGACTAACTTGTATTCAAAGTTTTGTATTTGGTCACAATGTATATAATTTGTATATATATTTCAAAATTAATTCATGATGTTCTGCTGAAGACGGGCCATTGGCGTAAATAAAATGACGACTTAGCGCATTTCCATTTTCTGGACTACATCCTGCTGGAAATACAGGACCATTATCTTGCTATAAGAGAAGTCCATTGGGAGTTTAAGAAGGAACAAAAAAGAAGAAGAAGCATTCATGATGTCTTTAGTTCCTTTATGTTTTAACTAACACCTTAAATAAGACATGCACATTTGTTTTTAAAAGGTTTGTTTATTGTCTATATTTTTATACTGTCTTTCAAAATTGGCTATTTTTTTTAAAGTAATCATTGTCTAAATGATGGAAACTACTAAATTGTAATATTTTAAGAAAATCTGATCTTCCAATTTAGTATAGAGTTTAAGCAATTGTATGGTTTGATTGTTATCTAGGCTTGAGGAAGCATGATGTTGCATTCTTGATCACTTTGAGGCCTACTGTTTCCATTGGATACAAATATGACAATACTCAACCATTCATCCCTCAGGTGAGAAATTGTATATAGGGTACGGTGTGTAAATCATATTTATTTCAGGTGTATTTTTCAGCCATGTTCTTAACCTTTAGAGCCCTGAATTAAATTGAGAAATTTCTCCCCTGGGCCTGGATTCTTTTTGGAAAATTTTCGTTGTTGATGGTGAGTGTTTTGAAAATGCAATAACATTTTTGTTTTAGAAGATATTTAAATAATTTTTGCACATGTAAATAAAGGAATGAATAGTGAATATAATCGTGTTTTTGTTGTTGTTGTATGTGTGATATGACAGTTGTGAGCAAGTTGTGAAGTTGAAAATTCAGGGCGAAAACGGAAAACGTCATTTTCAAAATCGCAAATATATCTTCTTGACACCCCTAATACATGAGCAATGTGTGGCAACATTGGTAAAATCCTCATAAATACCTATACTTATTGTATATGTATTGTTTTATATCCAAACTAATATAATATGAACTAAAAAACTAATAAAACGTGAAGAAATCGCATATAATGTCCGTCCGGTCAACACTAGGTCTATGCCGACACGCAACGTAATTATTGTCCATGCACACATGTGGCACCCCTGATACATATTATTTTTGTGTTTTTGAATGAATACACAAACATTCTTATCAAATAACATATTAAACACAAAGAACAACAATTAGAACATGTAGTCACGATCACTTACCCATGCCACGCGGTACTCAATTTGATAGTAAAATACGGCCGAAAATGGCTAAAGTCGCTCTAGAAATACATTGACAAATTCAACCGGCTTTCTCTCTCTTACAATCGTAATGAGTAAAGGAATTTGACCTTTAAACTGTGACGTATTCCTAGCTTCGTTTGGCGGGCTTTATACAGCATCTGTTCATTACTTCGTGAAGTTCCATACTCGGGAATCAGGCGATATCGTATGGTGAGTGACATAGCCCGCAGGCACAAGGGGGCGTGTCCTACGGGTGCGTGACCTCGCCCGCAGAGTCGTAAAGGTTAATATAAAATGTAATGTAGCCATCTGAATATTTGAAAAAAAAACATTGTGTCTTCTTTTGTTAGTCTCAGACTTTTGCTGGTTAGCATGGTATAATCTTGAGAATGGAATGTGTCATAATTTGCACATTAACTGCAATATCTGTGCCTTTTGATGTTTCTGACTTCTGAACTAGATTTTTAGCAGGATGTAGTCAAGAGAATGTTTATGTGCTGTGACAGTTTTTTATTTGCATCAATGGCGTGACACATCCTACTTTGTTAGTATTAGTTTGTTAAATGGTCTTAAACATTTTTTCATTCACCCTGAAAACTTCTTTGATGTCTATTGTCTTTCCCTAGGTGAATGATGTTGATCGCATTCACACTTGCCGTTAAGTGTAGGGGTGGGAGCTTAAACTGTCGTTCCAAGGCCAGATGTGTCACTTTGGTTGCATTTAGTCCATGTTTGATCAAATCTGATGTTGGTCATGTATAGAGGGCTTGTTTTAGGTCGCTGTGAGTTCCAATAATTTGGTTTGCAGAGATGCTCCTGAGGGCCAAACTATTGCTCTGTGAGCAGCGAAGCTGGGACAGTCGTGTGGTGTCTTTGTTGTTGCTCATGTCTGTTAAATTTGATGTCTTGCTTGGATCTATAGTTTCTATTTAGTTCTCTCCACTGAAGTTGCATAGATTGTTTTAACAGAAACTTTGTTTCCCCGGAGACTGAGGGAGGTTATCAATTTGTCAACTTCTTCATTTCCACAGTTAGTTGGTATCAATTATATTATTAATGCAGTTTTTCTAGATAATTTTGAGATGTTTTTTGTGTTCGGCCATAACTATAAGGTATATTAAGTTAAGGTATATTGAGTTATGAACTAATGTTATAGAACATGGTTATTTCTGCATAAGTCCTCAATTGAATAGCCAGTGGTTGATGAGAAATGTGACACATTGTGCTTTTCATGGGGATTATTTGATTTGTTTTTTCTGCGTTCGTTCTCAAACTCCTGCAGATTAGCAGGATGTAGTCTGGAGAACTGAATGCGTTGTGTCATGGTTTACAGCCTTGCTGCGATATCTGCGCCTTTCAGCCTGACACATCCGACTTCGGCATGGCTTTGGGTCACTGACCCTATATGGGATGGGACAGCCAACTCCATCCCATAACCTTCTTAGTCGCCTCTTACGACATGCATGGTAGGTAAACAGTGTTGCTATTCTTTGCTCCCCTTTTGGGCCCCGACAACACATGGGCAGATTATTTGATAAAAAACAAAGTAAAAAATGTCTTCTTCTGCGTTCATTCTCAAACTCCTGCAGTTTAGCAGGATGTAGTCCGGAGAACGGAATGCGTTGTGTCATGGTTTACAGCATTGCTGCGATATCTGCGCCTTTCGGCCTGACACATCCGACTTCAGCATCGCTTTGGGTCTTACCCTATATAGTAAAAAAAATTTGACTACATATGCAATTAACAACAGTGGGGAACAATAGAACATACAAAATGGAAACATATAACTGTAAAGATGAATTTTTGAGGGAATTTCACAGAAAAAGGTCTCACTTTATAATCATATCATTGACTAGAAGTACAATGTTGCATCGTGGTAGGTCTGGCATGCTGCTGGTAAGACCTGTGGACATTCCTTTTGCAATCGTCTCCCTAGTAATGGCACCATTCCATAACGTATCCAGAAACTCATTTTATAGTGATTGGATAAGCAATTCTTTCTTTCAAACCTTGAATATCACATTCATTGTTTTTAGATGTTGAAGTTTGGTTTCTTGGATGACTTTCCTAGTTCCTATTAATATGGCAGAATTAAAACCTGCCTCCTAAATATGCCTAAGACTGCTGAACATTGTTCTTGTAACAAACTTGATATTGTATCATAACCGATAACCTCAGTGAACTTTACAAGGTGGCGCCCATCTTCTCTCCAAAACTTCCCCTATCAACAAGCAGAAATAGCACAGCTGTTATTCTATGCCATTTTACTGGAAACTATACTGACAGGGCTAGATTGATAAATGATGATTTGTTTGTTAGTGCTATCAATTATACATGCTCCTGTCTCTCATTGGTCTAAGTTCTTTAAAATCTTATTTTTATCTATCTTATTTATTACATCACTTTTACAAAGCCTTTCTCCAGAATGGTCTTTCTTGCTGATCCCAACAGCATCATTTATCTTGGCTGATCCAACTTTTTGTACTTTTCATTGATTGGCAAGAAAAAGTATACATAAATTACCAGTGATCAGTTACATCAGCCAAGAGAAGTGACACAGAATTTGGGATCAACTTTGTGGGACTGTTCTGGAGTAGGGCTTGACTTTCACCTATTGGAATGTGGTTTGTCAGTTTACTCCCCAAGAGATTTGGGGATAATAACATGTCCAAGAAGAAAAACTTGAAAATAAACAATGACATATTCTTTGCAGGTTGGTCTTGCATACGTCAGAGGTTGTGAGATTGAAGGTTTGCTGGATGAAACTGGAAAATTGATTGAAGAAGGTATGTATTTTATGATCAGCAATATTCTCTCTGCGGGTGAGCGTCCTAGCATTTAATTAGAAGGTACAGCTCACACATTGAACCAACCGTGTACAATAAAAGAACAAGCGAGTGATTTTGTTTGTTTTGTAGTGGGAACCTTATCACAGATATATTCACTGCTCGGACATCCTCAGGTTTGCTCACGTAAGAAGAAAATTAGAGGGAACATTGATAATTAGTAAAAGAAGTTGTCTAATAAACAATGGATCATCATTATTAGTTTAATTTTAGGACTAAAACTGTTTTGATTTTGTTCCATTGAGTTCAACCAATAAACATCTGTCATTATTCACTCAGTTTTCTTTGAAATCTTCTTTTTGTTATGCATGTCTTGACATGTGAATCATGTATGTGTTGGTTCAGGCAAGCAATGAATATTGACACTTGCTTACCATACATGTCTAAGAGGTGACTAAGGAGGTTTTAGGAATGGAGTTTGTTGTCTCATCCCATAGAGGGTCAAAGTTATCCAGAAGCCATGTGGAAGTTCGATGTATCAGGTCTAAAGATGCAGATATCGCAGCCAAGCTATAAACCATGACACAAAGTATTCCTTTCTCTGAATTGACTCTGCTGAAGTTTGAGAAGAATGAAAAAGAAGATTATGTGAATTATAGGCTATGATTATTATGAGGTTTCATAGAAAGATTGCCCAAGTAACTGGGCGAAACAATGACAGAATTCAGATAATTAATTACCTTGGAGCCAACGTTGGAGTTAGTCTCAGTTGTTGTAGCAGAATAATGTCTATAGAGTTTGAATAGATTGACTACAATGATAGACATGACAAGGCAAAGGGTAGTAACTTTAATAATGATAGACAATTCATTAAAGACTATCGGCTCAGTGGTAGAGTGGATTCTGGGTCTGCTCACAAACCCAAGGCAGTTGAATTAACTAATGTTTTGAAATTCGATCATCCACATTGTTCTAGAAATACCATTGGATATATTAGTGGTGCCTAATAGTTCAAAAATACTGAATTGCAATGTCTTATAGTTAAAAAAAAGGAAAGTTTCCAGGATATCAAAGACCCCCTGAATGTGACGCTCACAAAAACAGAAAGATTGACTCAAGATCTACAGGAGTTTTAAAAGGCTGTGGTGATTGCTACATCCTGTCCAGGATATGCTACCTGATAATGATATATGTTCTGAGCATTCATTTATATCTAGAAGAAACCAACTTTTCAGTGGATGTGATTCTTATTATCAGAAGTAGTCACTGTCTTATTGGAGTGCTTTGCAACAAGACATATTTCACGCTGTGTGATCCTCAATCTTCAATACATTTTTCTTTCTTTTCACTTTATACCCTTTTATGCCTTGCAGGGCCTGTGGTAGAAGAGTTCTCTGAAGATTTTTTTGGTGTGCTTCATATATGTTTGTTTTCGTTGACTCCTTTGTTTCTGTAATTCATCATTTGCATGGTCTGTCCCTGACTTTGTATCCATCATGTCTGTATAGTAATGTTTTTAGAGGGGCACTGTCTATGATATTCTAGAAGCATGGGAAAACCACTTCATCTCTTGTCTTCTGATATAATCCAGATTGGCATTGTGTTTGTTAGTTTTCTGATGTTTTCGTTTCTGATTCTATCTCTTATTGTTACTCTGAGAATTCTACGTAGACAAGTCATTTTTGTTGTAACAAGTTTTCTTTTGGCTTCTGTTGTTAATGTCCATGTTTGACATTGGTAGCATAGTGATGGTATGATGATTGACAATAGTACAGCTGTGGTGTTCATGTTCATGTTTGTTTTTGAAAATTGGAGACATCTGCCCTAAGATCTGGTATGCTATATTTCATCTATGTTGGATTTCTTTGTTGTGTTTATCATTTGATCATATGATGCTTCCAAGGTAAGTGAGTTCTTTTACCTGTTTAAGTTGTTGGTCATAGATGAAAATAATGTTGTTCCTTTCGGTTTTTGTAATTGACATTACTTCATTTTTTTGGTTGTATATCTTCATGTTAAAGTCCCTACATGTTGTGTGAACTCTATTTATATGTTGTTGTAGTTCTTCTGATGTTGATATTATTTCATGATCGTCTGCAAAAAGTTGGTGTTGGCAATTTTACATATACAATCGATATATGTAATGAATAGCAAGGGAGAGTAAACACATCCTTGTCACACGCAAGAGTTTGTGGAATGTGTCTGAAAGCCCTTCACTCGTTCTAACTGCACATTGACTACCTGTGTAACTACTCCTATACATTTTTTTTTACTAGAGTCATATTCTTAATGGAAACACCTCAGCTGTTGGGATTCATTTCAATTTAGGCTGACAATTCTGGGTAGAAAGTGAGTGCATTTTGAATATGTGTCCAAGAGTCTGCTTGGTTGGATAATTTGTCTGCAAACTTACTTCTAGAATTCATTAATAGGTATGTTTGGAGAATTTTATACAGATTATGGATGGTAAATTGAAGGACAGCAGAACCTATTTCAAAATATAGTGTGTGTGTGTGTGTGTGTGTGTGCATGTACTATCTTAGGCAAGTCACTTCTAATGTTAACTTTGATAATATATTTTATGCAAGAGCTCGGAGGATCTTTTGCTAGAATTAAAATGTTTATTTTTACCAACAGATTACATTTAAAATGTAATATTTTACAACTGTTTGTAATAACAGGTCCTGAGCCCAAACCAGAGTTTCACAGTGATAATCGTACCTACAGGGTATGGTTAGATCCAAACCAGTATCAACTTGATATGACTCGAACTGTCAATGGAGAAGAGGTATGTGTCAATTAGCAATAATCCTCTAAGCTTCTTTTATAAAGCAGTTTATAAAACATGCTGGCACCTTTCCAGATGGTAGTAAAGAAAACAGGGAATAGAAAACATCAAGCTAGCCTTGAACAAACATGGACTTAATGCAACCAAGGCAACTCATTTCACCTTGGAACAACAGCTGAAGCTCCCACTCTAATGCTTAATGGAAAGTGTGAATACAATCAACCATTGTTCACCTGGGGACAGACGACAACAATAATATTGTTGTACTATCAAAGGAATATATTAATATATTATGTAATACCAGTTACAATATAAGGATGTGAATCCTGAATAATCACCAATAAAGGGAGGTAAAACATTTCAGCATTTGAAACAAAAGGTTACAGTAGAATCCTCAGAATACCATTGACAATACATATCACCAGTAGGGACTTCTTTTAAAAGCACATCCTAGAGAATTGAAAGTAAAATAAAACTAGCTAAAAAAACAAGGGTCTCTCTAAAAAATTAAATCATATTGGCATGATAGCTTAGAAAATGCCACATCATGTGTCCACATTCCAACATTTTAATATTATGCATAATTTCATACAGCTTCTATAATTCAGAGATTAAAAAGATGCAATTTCTGCTGCTAATGAATCAATCTCACACCTGAAACTTCTATATATAAAAGTGAATATTTAGTGCTGTAGGGACCAAATAAATATTTCTTGCATGGGGCAATCCCTTTGCTGTTCTCACAGTTGATCTATAGGGGTGTTACAGACTGGACTTATTTACTATCCAGGGGCTGACTGAATTACCTGTGTCTAGGCTTGGGGAATTGGGATCTGCAAGGAGACCAACTCACAATTTTTCCACATATATTATTGTTAAAACTTTCAACTTTTAAAAATCTTGGCAGTATTTAAAACAAAAAAAAACAGCAAAAATCTTATTGTATTGTTGTTGATTGGAGCACATACAATATTTATACAGGTACGTCAGTGTCGTTATTTTTCACATTAATTCAGTAGGCCTAGTCTCATTACTTTACAGTGTCAAATTTGTTAGATCTATGTAACAAATTTATTCTGTATATTTAACTGAATTAGGGTTTTACAATGGTTTTTATTGTTCCTTGTTTCTGCAGGATGTGTATGAAACATTTAATGTCATGATGCGTAGGAAGCCAAAGGAGAATAACTTCAAAGCTGTGCTTGAGACCATTAGAGATTTAATGAACACAGAGTGTGTTGTGCCAGATTGGCTGCATGATCTAATTTTGGGTTATGGTGACCCAGATTCTGCACACTATTCTAAGTCAGTGGTATATTAGTTAAATACATTTTTGTTGTTTTGTTAATTCTAAATTCTTACCAGATCTCTCTTATAGCAGGACAAATATCCTACAAGATTTCCAGCAAGATGTAGTCCATAGAATGGAAATGTACTGGTTTGCCATTTTATTTGCGCTGGCCCAACACATACAATTTCAGTGTTGGTAACTAAATTTCTCTCTCTCATGTGACATATTCTTTCTAGACTGTGGTCTTCCTTAGCTAAATACATTAACTATATGTAATGTGGTAACTAAATACATTAGTTTAAATAATTGCATATATTTTTTTAGCATCATTCTTGTATAAGATTGTTCATTACTTATCCACAGCTGATTCTAAGATTATTCATTACTTATCCACAGCTGATTCTAAGATTATTCATTACTTATCCACAGCTGATTCTAAGATTATTCATTACTTTCCACTGCTGATCCTAGTTTCAGTGTTCAAATATACCATTCTTTATGCTACAAGATATGGGAAAGTGAAATATGGCTGGAAGAATGGAAAAAGTCAGTATGCCCTTGCCAAAGAAACGAGGCCTTCAATAACACAAATGAGAAAGCTATGGCAAAATAGGTCTCACCAGTGGTCATCGCCAGCAACCATGCAACAGTGAAGGCCTCACCAGTGGTCCATCAGACCAATCACCATGCACCAGTGAATGTTTCAACAGTGGTCCATCACACCAACCACCATGCAACAGTGAAGGTCTCACCAGTGGTCATTGCCAGCAACCATGCAAAGGTGAAGGTATCACCAGTGGTCAATCAGACTAACCACCAAGCAAAAGTGAAGGTCTCACCAGTGGTCCATCAGACCAATTACCATGCAACAATAAATGCCCCACCAGTGGTCAGTCAGACCAACCACCATGAAACAGTGACGGTCCCATCAGTGGTCCATCAGACCAAGCAACAATAAAACCATATTAGATAACATGCTTGTTTAGAGACTCCACAACAGTTTATCTATACAATTATATTTTTACCACCTGTGAGTAGGAGGCTTTTTCTAAAGCATTGCATTCCACTGAAAGTTGCAGTTTTCTGAGTATGAAATAAAGATATAGAGAAACCTCCCTATTTCACAAAACAAGATAAGAGCTCTATAGCTCATAATTCCTGGTGATTACAAAAAACATGTCTTTATATATATATATATATATATATATATATATATATATATATATATATATATATATATATATATATATGTCTATTTCTTAACACGAATATTTATTTTGTATTCACAGAATGCCCAACAGGAAGGCAACCCTTGACTGGAATGATACTTTTCTCACTATTGAACACTTGAAAGCCTGTTATCCAAATGTTGCTGTGGTTGGGGATGAAACGACTCATGTGCCACCATTCAGGTGAATATGAGAAAGTTGATTGATAATGAGGTTGTTCCTCCAGTTCTTTCCATGTCTTACCCATCAGACCTGTATTTATCTGTAATCAATCTTTTTATCTTTAAACTTACTACAGAATACAAAAATGCTTCCACATTTTATTGTTTTTAAGCCTTTAGCTATTACATTGTTCTCAATACTCAAACCCAGCTGTGGTAAATTCTTTCTTTAATGATTTCCTGTGTTCTGATATTCTTTTCTTGATCCATAAATATAAGAGAGCTTCCACTGTACTAACTTGTTATTGTCACCAGGTAATACAAACTACGTGGATGGGATGATTGAAGCACTTGGTGACTTCAGAGTGAACTTTCTTGTTTTAGTAATGAGGGAATAAAATAAGGGTTAATTGGTAGTTACTAGTTGTTTTTCTTGTCTTTTTCTCTTACCATGTAATATTCTATAGAGATGACCATCTCGTAATGTTGTTCTCTAGTCTTTTTAATGTATGTTCTATCCATCTTCTGCATTTATTTATGTCTTTTTCTACAGGTGTCTGTTTAATTCTTTCTGAATGTCACTGATGGTCTTATCATAACATTCACAAACACTTGTTCTGCGTAGACATCTATTTATGATGTGTAGTTTTCTGATTGTCTCTTTTTTTTTGGTCTCCTTGTTCCAGAGACATAACAAGAACATAAATTTTAGGTTTGAGTTAAGATTCAGTTTTAATATTCTGTGAAGCTGGTGACAGTTTTACATATGCAGCAATTGACAGTTTCACATAAATGGCAAGTGATAGATTTACATATACAGCAATTTACGTATTCACACAGATGGCAGGTGATAGATTCAGATATACAGCAGGTGATAGATTTACACAGGCAGCAAGTGATTAATTCATATATATAGCAAGTGATAGATTCACAGACAGCAAGCAACATAGATTCACACAGACAGCAAGTGATTAATTCATATATATAGCAAGTGATAGATTCACAGACAGCAAGCAACATAGATTCACACAGACTGCAAGTGATAGATTAACACAGACAGCTAGTGATAGATTCACAGACAGCAAGTGATAGATTCACAAACAGCAAGTGATAGATTCAGACAAACTGTTAGTGACATATTCACACAAGCAGTGACATATTCACACATTTGGACCATTGTGTCTATTTTTACATCTGGAATATTTGCTTTTGCCTGTCTCTACTTAGTATTACACAGTAAAGTGTCTTATCTGCATCATTCTTTGTATTCAACAGGTTAACATTTGAAGAGGAAACATCAGAGGGAAAGAGAGAATTGTCATCAGATGAGGTCAAGACATCCACTACTGTAAAGGCTGTACCACATATTGTTCCAAACAGAGGACCTTACCCTTATAATCAACCAAAAAAGTTTGTGAACTTTGAGATTCAGTACAGCTCATTAACTTTCTGAAGTTCGTTATAAATAATAATTAAAAATAGAATGATACTAGTCATTTTGTTGTACTACAGAAAGTATTTGAAAATGACTACATATGGAGCTGAAAGAATTTGTGCACGGAGGGACCATATATTCACTGTTCATAACATCCTGGAACAGTGATAGTGGATGGCAAGGAAATTCTACATTATCTTTGAGATCTATATGTAGAGCGGACAGAAAACTCAGTTTGGAAGAGTAATATATTCACCCTTCATATTGGCTACTGGAGCCTGGACTTCTAGTTCAGTGTGCAAAGAATAGTCTTCTTTCCAAGCATATCGTAAAAGGCAACTAAGAAAAGTTAGGGCGATAGGCCAACAACCTGTCTAAAAGTATATAAACTCAGTGTCCTAGTCAGTTGTTGATTGTGGGTTTCTACTGGTCTTTACAGTATGTACTTCATTCAACCTGTGAAAAATAATCATTGTCACTACATGTCTCAATTTGTTATTTTTGTTTCTATCAAATGATCCCCATTGAGGATAAAGAGATGCAGGGCAGAGGACATTCCACCTTTGTTCTTTTGTGGCAGACTCCTAGTCTTATAATATTTGGTGGCAGGGAATGCTAGATGTGCCATCACAGCTAATGGCTTAATAAATCTGACAAAATGAATGAGGATATAATTGGCCCTGAAGCTATGCTGTACTCTTGGCTGCGATGATCCTGGAATGCTGATACACTGGAACGCCTCTCTTTAGGGACTAAACTTGCATTTCCATAAACACCCAAACCCCCATGTATATTGGGGGCATTTCCATAAGTGCTTGATTTGCCAGCTCATCAGCCACGATCTAATTTGTGTATAAACTGTATCCCAGTCAGGATGTGGGTTCTTCTGATCTTTCTAGAGAGGAGTGATAATATTTTTTTCCTTGGTATTGTCTTGTATTCGTATTAAGACTTTGATCTCAATATTTGTAAGAAGAGTCTTCAGCCTAAGGCTGCTGATGTTTTCATAAAGTTTGCTCCAGTTTTACATGTATGTACCATGCAAATTTGAAAAACCATAAAGCCACTGGAGATGACAACATTTCAGGAGAAATGTTTAAAGCAGCTGACGATACTTCCCTAAACGATCTATTATCTCTATATTATATTAATATAGCAGAATGAATCACCACCACAACAATGGAAAAATGGAATAATTGTTAAATTACCAAAGAAAGGAGATCTGTCTGACTGCAACAATTGACGAGGTATCACACTACTATCCATCCCTGGTAAAGTCTTTCTCAGTATATTACTACAAAGACTAAGAAATTCCATCAATGAGGCTCTCAGAGAAGAACAAGCGGGCTTCAGACCTCAACAATAGATCACATCTACACCTTAAGAACAATAATAGAAGAATCTACAGAAAGACAATCAAAACTCATGATCAATTTTGTAGATTTCCAGAAGGCTTTCGATAGTCTTCACAGAACATCTCTCTGGAAAATTTGTATGCTTTATGGCATCCTGACGAAATACATCAATATCATAAAAGCTTTTTACTCTGATACGGCTTGCTGTGTAATAACAGAAAGTGGCTTTTCCAGCTGGTTCCCAGTAACAACAGGAGTAAAACAAGGATGTGTTTTGTCCCCAGTTTTTTTGCATCGCAATTGACTGGGTGATGAGGAAATGCACAGACCAAAAACAGCTAGGAATCAAATGGGTAAACAACAAGACCCTGGAAGATCTAACCTTTGCAGATGATATTGCTCTCCCGAGTTCACACACCAAGATCTCCAAGAAAAAACAGAAAGACTCAAATTTTTTGCACAACAGTTAAATTAATTCAATTAAACACACATAAAAAATGAAAGTCATGAACTTTACCAGCCTGACAGAATCAATTCAACTAGATGATAATATACTAGACAATGTTTCAAATTTCATATATTTGGGAAGCAAGATAACAGTAGACAGGGATACCAACTCAGAAATCAAGACTCGAATCGCTCTCGCCTCCAATACCTTTAAGAAACTCTCAAACATCTGGAGATTGAAGATCGCAGGTAAACACATCAAACTGCGACTATTCAATGCAAGTGTGATTCCACCATTGACATATGAATGTGAAAGTTGGAAATCTACCGCAATAATAGATAAGAAGTTAGTTGCCTTCGAGAATAGATGCCTCAGAAAAATCACAAATACTAATTGGAAAGACTTAAATCAAACGACATACTAAGTTATGTTATGTTATGTTCCTCCAGGGCCATAGGTGGCACATAGGGCAGAAACCATAGCTTTCCATTTCTGTCTTTGTGTTGCCAGGTCTTTCAATTCTTATGTGTTGTTTAGGTACATTGACATGCCTTCTCTATTAATGGTTCTTCGTAGAGTTTCTCTAGGTCTCCCTCTTCTTCTTATTCCGGGTGGCACCCAATATAGTGACTGCTGGGGAATTCTTAGGCTGCTCATTCTGAGAACATGGCTGATGTAAGTCCAATGCCTTTGTCTAATGAAGGAAGATAGAATAACATTTATGAATGAATTAAAATCAACAGGCATAAATGCACAAGACCTGCAATCCCTAGCAACTAACCGACAGGCATGGAGAACTATGACATCCACCCTATGTGTCAAACTTGGCAGAAGAGGAACTGACTGACCATGCAAACTCTCTCTGGTCCTTTTTTTTATTTTAGCTTTTGAATTCCTTCATTAATCCTTTTATTAGGTTGAATAGGTACCGGTATATTGTTTATCATATTCCCAGCGGACATGTTCATAAGGTGCTAAAATTTCTGATTCAGTAAATCTCTTGGTGTGTAACAGCTCATAGTTTCAGTTAAGTGTTGTTTGATTTTTTCCTTTAGAGATTTTTGTGAGGTGTTTTTTTCCTGTCTACGCCCATCCTCACTCTGATTTCATGCAATCTCAATACTAACTAATGCTCATTGACCTAAAAACTTCCTCTAATCATGAAAACTCATATGGCATTGATTATATCTGCACTGTCCATAGGTTGACTATCTGTTATGGTAATCCTTTTATTACCTTTTTATTGTTGGTTTCATGAATTAAATGTAACTTTTGCATTATAACTTATGATTTCTTCATTTTTCTGCAATCTGCTAGAAATGCCATTCAGTTCACACCAACTCAGATTGAGGCTATCAAAGCAGGCATGCAGCCAGGTCTGACCATGGTGGTGGGGCCCCCTGGTACAGGAAAGACTGATGTAGCTGTACAAATCATATCCAATATCTACCACAACTTTCCCAACCAGAGAATGCTGGTTGTCACTCATTCTAACCAGGTTTGTTACTCATACAATAGTAAACTTACTCCTAAGCATGGAACTATTAGCTATTTGGGGAGATCCCCAAATGCGATTTCCCCTTTAGTTTTTTCTCTTTTGTATAAATTTGACACTGTTTTGTAAGTCATACAAAGTCTGTAGAATTTTGTTTCCAGTTTTTCATCTCTGGGCTGGGCCAGTATGTTTGCTTCAGCATTCATGTTTAGGACATTCTTGAAGTATATGCACTGTAGTTTGAGATGCCTGTCTGCTTACTGGACACAGTCCTTTAAGATGTGTAAAGCTGTCATGTGTTTGCCAGACTACAGTGGCACAGGCCGCTTGCGTCTATCCTGACTTTAGTGTCTCTTTTTGTTATGACCAGTTCTGTGGTGCAGCATGATTTCTTAAGCCTGGTCTCTTCTGGACAATCAATAATGACTATTGGCTGTATTTATTTTTGAGGTGGTCTTCTTGACATTTTGATAATGGCATTCAGTTCTTACATCCTCATCGAGGCCAGCTCCTTGGTGAGAGATGTGGAGGTGTTCAGCCGGCAGACGATGCAAACTGAGACTGGCCAGGGCCCTCCTACATTCAGTCAAGACCACAGTCTTGCCTAGCAAGTAAAGACACTGAAGTCGGTGACATTTAGCCAGAAAATGCACAACAACCCAGAATGTCATGCATTATCAGACAAGCGAAGGAAAGTAGAATTCTTACATAGTTGATTATATATTGAATGAAAGAAAAGTTACAGTAAAAATGGTTTGTCATCAAATGCTGTCTCCTAAACAGACCTCCAACATACTATGTCCCTTACCTAGGTGGGGCACTCTGCTCAACTGTATCCTGTCCATCTCGTGATGTTTCCCTCCCACTTGTATCTGTACCTACCTCTTGCTCCTCTCCTCTCAACCTTAAATAAGGTCTTCAACAAGATTTAATATATTCCAATGATTTTAATTTGTTTGACTGTTACTCCATATAATGGTTCTTTTTTCATATGCAGTGTTTTCAAAATCTCTTTGTTTATTTTTGTCTCTTACCATGAAGTTATCTTTATTTTAAAGCAGGATACCATATGATAAATAAGTATAAGAAACAAACACAAAAATCATTTATAATATAATCTTGTGAATCCATGTATCTTTACTCAAAAATACATTTTTTCTTTATTTTCTACTATTTATTTACCATACAGTAGACCATATACTCTTTTTGGGGGCCAGTTCTCTCTCCTTCTTTTGCTAATCTATCTATTAACACCATTTCCTTTGATGGTATTTAAGTTACTTTATGGAATTTTATGAACTTGATAAAGAAAATACTGTACAAATATTTCAGTTACAAGTAGTTTTGATGTTTGTTGTATGAACTTGTTAAAGAAAATACTGTACAAATATTTCAGTTACAAGTAGTTTTGATGTTTGTTGAATGATACCATTTGTTAACCTTCCTTTCTCCAGGCCTTAAATCAACTTTTTGAGAAAATTATGGCACTAGATGTTGATGAGAGGCATCTACTTCGTCTTGGTCATGGTGAGGAAGCTCTTGAGACAGAGAAGGACTTCAGCAGGTACTTTGAATATATATTTATTTGTCCTCAAAATAGGTACTTTATTTAGTTATCTCCCTTTTATTTTTACAATTTGACAATGTCAATATTATATTGGGCATATTTTCATATAAAATGAAATATGAGTGAGATTTCATTAGTTTAGGTTGTTAATTATGATAGAAAATATAACAAACAAGAAACTGGATTCTTTACAAATGGTTTCTACAGAAAGATAAATCTACACACAGAGGGGAGATAACTAAACAAAAGGATATGCTTTAAGGACAAGTACCCTATATTATACTGTGTGATCATCTGACTATATTCATATTTTAAACCTCATGTGAAACTAATCTATTTTTTAAATGATACATCAGAATATATTTTTTTTAAACCCTGTTTGGCAACCAAGGCCATGACTCTTAGTTCATGGTGCAAAGAATAGGATCACTTGTCTTCTTTCCAGGCATGTTGTGGGAGGCGACTAAGGAAAGATGGGGGAATAGACTGACAACCTATCACCTTTGAAAAAATTATAATTGCCACTGTAATTCTTGTCTCAATTTCTTACTTTTATTTCCCATCAAATTATCCCCATTGTTTTTTTTTGTCAGACTTTTAAGTGGTGGAGAATACTAGATGTCCCATCACTGCAGATGGTTCAACAGATCTGACAGAAGAATAATGAACTAGTTGACCCAGAAGTGTGTGCTGCACTCCTGGCAACTGTGATGATCCTGGGATACTGCTGCACTGTATGTTTTCCTTTGGATACTAAACATGCATCCATAAAATCCCTCTAACACAACCATGCTTTTTGAAACAACCTTATAGGAGTCTGGGTATCACCTTAACTGATGAGGACCTGTACTTTTTATCAGAAAGGCTATGGGCTGTCAAGAGCTAACTGCTCCCAGTTAAAAGGATTATTTCATCATCATATGGTCAACTCTAATGAAGTGTCCATGAAAATTGTTGCTTTTGAGGTCACAGAAATGCATTCCCCGCTGGTCACACACACTCAAGAGACAGATCTTGATCCTTCATTTGTGGCCAAGTATTTGCAGTGAACATGTCATGTTCTGCATCATATGCCTTCACGATTCACCCAAGCATTTAATTTTTAGATCTCTCATAGTTTTATTGACCATATTTCCAATATCTCAAGATTAGTGCACGTCCTGACTGTGGGTGCATTGTCTGTTTTCAAGACATTCTCACTGCAGCTGGGACAACAACAACATACGTTTGTCTTTCAAATGTTGATAATTGTCTTGATATATGCTACTTTCCCTAGGTATGGCCGTGTCAACTATGTCCTGGCTCAGAGATTAGAGCTCCTGCAGGAGGTGAACAGGCTACAAATCAGTCTTGGGGAGATTGGAGACATGTCTTACACGTGTGAAACTGCTGGCTACTTCTACATTTATCAGGTATAAACCTGTTCAATGTGAACCATCTTGTTTGCTCGTTTGTATTTGTGACATCTTTATTGTCATGTCACACAATTATATTGGTTGTGTAGTTCAAAGATGGCTAACATTTACATACAAATATTTACATGTTATTACTTGCGTTCAGTCTCTGATATTTGTGTGATTTTTGATGGGGAGTGTGAATGTATATTGTGCAACCGGTATTTGCCATAAAGGCATAGCACATCCAATTTCGGCGTGTCTTTATATCTGGTGGGCTTCCCTAGCTTCTGAGAGTCTAGGAATATCTGTCGCCAGGCAATGGATATGTATCAACTATTTGTCGTGATGGTTTTCCAACCCCCTTGGAAGGCCCTTGGCCTTTACAGGCCAAAACATGTCGCTGGGTGGCATGTGATATGTCAGAGATTTAGGCTGGGTCGAATACGTCAATCTCGCACAAGATGTCAGGGTCATAGGAGCACTACATGTGGTGCATCAACATACAGGGTCCTCCAGCGATTTCTATCCTCAGCGATGTGGATGAGTGTTGTAGAAAAATCTTGACTTGTCCAGTCTTTGATATTTCTGCTCATGATTTGCTTTGTCCTCTGCCTTTTCCACCTTCAACTGTACCCTGCAATTTTGTCTACATGAACAAATGATGAAACATGCATTCTACATACACAAATAGACCTAAACAGAGTAGGAGACTTCTTCATAAATCGTTGCATTTAGCTGAGAGTTGGAGTCTTTTGGCCATGAAAAAACTGCTCTGGAAACACCCACTTCCCCCATGATCCTCCTACAATGCACAAAGGAAACTAAGCAAGAACTTTATTTCTTATAATTTCTAGGACTGAAACAAATATAAACAGCTTGCTTAAGAATATAAATGTTTTTCCACCAATTTCTCTTTCCTTTTCTGTCCTTACTCCTTGTTCAGAGCCTTCTTTTTGTTCAGGATCATCAGATATAAATGGGGTAGGATCTTTGAAACTGGTTGGTTGGTTGGTCCTGATGTTAGCAGTCAACCCAAGTTATTGACCATAACAAGGAATGACTGGTGGATCAGCAACCAACCATAATAACAGCCTAGACACTTCTTAGTATCTTGATCCTCAGTCATAATTAACTAATAGCTTAATTCAGAAGTGTTTGTATAAGCCATTGCATGGTGTTTCAGTTATAGTAGTCTCCCATGTGTTTCCGGGAGAAAGAAAAGCAGCACTGTTTACCTTCCATGCATGTCGTAAGGGGCTACTAAACTAAGGAGGTTATGACGTGGAGTTGGCTGACTTATCCCATACATGGTCAAAGTGATTAAAAAACCATGCTGAAGTTGGATGTGTCGTGCAGCACAGCTGTAAACCACTACACAGCACATTCTGTTCTACTTACTATGTTGTTGTTGTCCATCACAAGTGATGACCATTTGTTACATCCATGTCTGAAATTCTGAGTTATGTCCCTAACTATGAGTTTGTAGATGGCTAATAAGCCCTACTCAGACCATAAATGTCCTTGGGCAGTTCAGGCATGGTATGGCCACTGTAGATGATGTTTGATCTACCTGTGATTTTCTAGTTACTCTTTGCTGTTGATCTGCTTCACCTTTCTTTTTTTTACTGTAAAGCGCCATATACCTCTATTTCGGATAGACCAAGATCCGTCTACAGTCGTCATTCCATATCCGAACTGTCCAAGGACATTTACAGCTCGAATAGGGCTCATTAGCCATCTACGAACTCATAATCAAGGACATAACTAAACTTGAATTTTCAAAAGTGGATGTAACAAATGGTCATCATCACTTGTGATGGACGAACAACACAAACACCTATTTCAGGATTCAATTTCCCATATGTCTTAGTTTTCTGCGAGGGAGAGGAGATGGCTACCGCCCTCATTTGCAGAGCCTGTGAAATGTGAGATCGCTAACATCTCACACCCCTACGGCATTAATAAATGCTATGGGTTACTTTACTTTTTTACTATGTCTTAGTTTATTTCAAAGGCTTTCAGTGAAGTCTTTAACGAGTCCTTGTAGAGCGTATTTTGATCACCTTGAGAACATATACCCTTCTGCAACACACCATAGAGAAGTATCTTTGATAGGTGGTGATCTGGTATACCTACCACATGATCTGCCCAACAAGGCTGTCTCTATCAGAATAGTGTCAATTCTATGGATACCAAATCTGTCAAAGACAGTGGTTTCTGGAATCTTGTCTTGCCATCTGATGCCCTTATCCTTTTTTAAGACATGTTTTGTGAAATTGATTGTGCTTCCTCGCATGACGTCTATACACAGTCCATGTTTCACCAGCGTATAGCAGCACTGGAAATACCACTGCTTTGTTAACTTTCAGCTTAGTCTGTAGGCAAATGCCATCTCCGGACTATACTCTGTTAGTTACAGGAGTATTGTAGAGAACGAGTGCAGTAGAAGATGTTTAGTGTGAAATAAGGCAATGTGAAAATAAGACAGAGTGAGAAAATAAGACATATTAAAGTGTGAAAAAAAGACATTGTTTTTGAAGACATTTTCATTTTGTATGAGTCAGAACTATATACCCATATTCTTTACCAAAAAATGTATCAGTCATGACAATGAATGTTATATTATATATTATTTACAATTCATTATTTGTGCTTATCTCTCATAAAGGTGCTGTCTCGATGGGAAGAGTTTCAAAGCAGAATTAAACCATATGTTGGTCAGGTGTGTATAATTTGCTGATGTGTTTGTTTATTATTTAGTTGTCTTTACTTGTATCTCGACTTTTGGCTTAGTTTGTTTTAAACAAAACTTTGCAAGTTTATGCATATGAACATGAAGCAGTGTTAAAACATGGAAAATTTTTCATGTTTAGAATTTAATCCCTACACAGAACTATAAATTCAAATTCTATTATATATGTTTTGTGTTTAAATATATTTTTCAGGATGAAAATGTGAAACAGATTCAAGCGTTGTTTCCCTTCAACAAATTTTTTGCAAATGCCCCACAACCTTTATTTAAATTGAAGACATTTGCAGAAGACATGGATATCGCAGAGGGTTGTTTTTCTCATATCAAGAAAATCTTCACACAGTTGGAGGTAAGATTGTGTTGATTTATTGTGTTGATCAAGATTGTATTAACTGTGGAGATAGTAAAATCACAAAGTAATATGTATGTGACAGCTTAACACAAGAGAGCAGGATATTGATATGGCTTCTCAAATATTGTGGGGGGGGGGGGTATATGAACAGATAAGACCATCATATGATAGAAGTTGATATTTCTATGTGTTTATATATGAACAGACAAGACCAACATATGATAGAAGTGGATATTGTTATATGGACAGACATGACCATCATATGATAGAAGGGGATATTTCTATATGTTTATATATGAACAGACAAGACCATCTTATGATAGAAGTGGATATTGTTATATGTTTATATATGAACAGACAAGACCATCTTATGATAGAAGTGGATATTGTTATATGTTTATATATGAACAGATAAGACCATCTTATGATAGAAGTGGATATTGTTATATGTTTATATATGAACAGATAAGACCATCTTATGATAGAAGTGGATATTGTTATATGTTTATATATGAACAGATAAGACCATCATATGATAGAAGTGGATATTGGTATATGTTTATATATGAACAGACATGACCATCATATGATAGAAGTGGATATTGTTATATGGGCAGACAAGACCATCATATGATAGAAGTGGTTAGTTAGTTAGTCGTCGGATAATCACTGCAAACTGGACACGTCCATAGTTGCTCCGATCTCTCCCTGAGTGTATCCCATGACTGAAACCCATCATAGAGGCACAGTGACTCAGGATGTGACAATCCTTTTGACGTGAACATTTGGTTGCATGCCTGGAGCAATAGAGAAGTTCGGCATAACCAGTAGTCAATTGGTGGCGGGGAATGAGCACAGAGAGCCCTATCTTGGCTACAGTGACTAGGAGCAGTGCATAGGTTGAAACCTACCTTCCTGGAGGTGTGATAGTTATTCTCTGGCTCTGTCCGGAGTGGGCCGAAAATCCAGAGACTTCCCAGCAATATAATGCCATTTAATGGCATTAGATCAAAAGTCATGAACCCATGGACCTCTAGATCAGCATCCAACCAACTAACCTATCAGCTGATCACTTTTATCTACCTCCTTCATATACTTATTGTAATCTTTAACAGCATTAGTCTTCTTGATTTGAATCTCCATAAAAAAAACTTCCATTTAATTTTGTTCTTCACTTTATACATGTACATTCATTTGCTTTATGGATTGTAGAAATGATAACAATTGTTTTATTATCTATCCACTGTATAATGAACTGTTCTCCATTCCTCATCCACCTCATAGCCTCTCTAGCATCATCTTTTTCAAATTCCTTAATATTTTTAAATTCTACTGGAAAGCCTTTTCTATTGCATAACCTAGTCCCACAAGCAAGTACGCCTACTTTCCTTAAATCTTTCAGTAACTGCACAGAAGTATAAAAGTTACCAAAGTAAACCCTATACTCACTAATGGTTTTATCAAATTCATAACTACCCCATGAGCTAAACCAAACCCTCCTACGTTTGTAGAAAGACATTATTTAGCAATTGAAATGTAAATTCACTGATATTTCTGTGTGTTTCAGGAGTTTAGAGCCTTTGAACTGCTCCGCAGCGGTTCTGACAGGGCTAACTATTTGCTTATCAAGGAAGCCAAAATCATTGCCATGACTTGCACACATGCTGCCTTGAAAAGAAGAGATTTAGTTACTGTTGGTTTCCAAGTGAGTTTTATTTGTCTGTAAGAACATCTTGAGTTATGGGTTACAAAACTTGTGCTACATTTATCTGTTTGTGCTTGTTTGCTGTCTTCGGTAAGATCTATGTCTTTTTGCTTTCTCTGAGAGGTACTGTTTGCTGTCTTCAGTAAGATCTATGTCTTTTTGCTTTCTCTGAGAGGTACTGTTTGCTGTCTTCAGTAAGATCTATGTCTTTTTGCTTTCTCTGAGAGGTACTGTTTGCTGTCTTCAATAAGAGCTATGGGGTGGCTTTCTCTGAGATGTAATGTTTACTGTCTTCAGTAAGTCATGGAGTTAGATATTTCTCTGAGAGGTTCTGTTTGCTGTATTCACAAGTCATGGAGTTGCTTTCTCTGAGAAGTAATGTTTACTATCTTCAGTAAGTCATGGAGTGACATCTTTCTCTGAGAGGTTCTGTGTGCTCTATTCAGTAAGTTATGGAGTTACTTTCTCTGAGAAGCACTGTTTGCTGCCTTCAGTAAGTCATGTATTAGCTATCTCTTAGAGGAACTTTCAGCAAGTAGCATGCCACTCCGTTGATAGGAACAGAGATTAGGTGTAAATATGAGTACAATGACATCAATCCTTTGCAACTTTTAAGTAATAGCAATTAAAACATTCTCTTTTAACTTTGGCGTTTTGTTTTCATTTCATTGAGTAGAGAAATATAAATAACCAAATGGTCAGAGGGTGTCCGACAAAGTGGATGGTGCAGCAGTAACCTAATGAACAAATAGTTAAGCAAAATGAATTAAACAGGTTACTAAAACACTTACCTTGCCTAATAATAAAAATATATTAAAAAGTATATATAAAAAAACATACAATAAAACTAAACAGGACAATTCTCCACGTATCGGCTCAAATTGAACCTTTTTCAAGAGACAAACAACAGAAAACAACACAATAAAAACAAAATAGATGACTAGATTTCATCAAGCCCCGTCTCCATAACGCAGGGATGGCAACGCATCTAGTAAAAGAGAAGAAGAATGGATAATTCAAAGAAAACGCTTAGAGGAAGGCATGATGATTAACAAGCGTTAATAGGTAGATGAAGTGATATAATAAAAAACCTATACTAAGTGAAAATGAGAAACAAAAACAAGTAGAGAACGAAAACCATGTAAGGTAGCGGCTGGAAGACAAATATAAATAACCAAATGGTCAGAGGGTGTCCGACAAAGTGGATGGTGCCACAGTAACCTAATGAACAAATAGTCAAGCAAAATGAATTAAACAGGTTACTAAAACACTTACCTTGCCTATTTTTATATAGTGTTTTAGTAACCTGTTTAATTCATTTTGCTTGAGTAGTGAATAGCATTGCCTATGAACACTTCACTGTTGGACTAATAAAAACATAGTAATGTCTCTAGGACATTACTATGTGTTCATAATCTTCTACTTATGTTTCATGTTATGTTCTTTATATATGCCTTGTGGTGAAAATGTTGCTATTGCTTGTTTTTCTGTATACTATTAGTGATTCACAGCTTCATTACCTCATGTTTTCACTATCTGCTCACATTGGCAAGAAGTAGAACAAAGTTTGTAAACAAGAGAATAGTGTATCTAGGTTTCCAATCATGCTAAATAATGTTCTATAAGCTCTTATTTTTGTTGCCATGGTTTATATTGATTTTGTGGTACACTTTCCTATTTTGTCATGTTGCAAATTTTACATGTTTCATTTTCATAATTTTCGATTGCAGTTTGACAATATCTTGATGGAAGAATCTGCTCAGATTCTGGAAATTGAAACTTTCATTCCCCTACTGTTACAGGTCAGTCAAATAAAACAGTTACTGTATAAAAGTGATTTGTGTATGTTAAGGGCATTATAAATTGTTTTAATCTGTGGTAGTAAATTTCTTCAGCCATGCTTGATTCACACTTTTTTGTGGATAAATTGTGAATGCATACTTTGGAATAAAAATCATTATATGTTTTTGTTAACAAAATAACATAAAAATCAAAATACTAAAATGCTCATACTTTTCAGAACCCTAAGGATGGCAACAACAGATTGAAAAGGTGGATTATGATTGGTGACCATCACCAGCTACCACCAGTCATCAAAAACATGGCCTTCCAGAAATTCTCAAATATGGAGCAGTCTCTCTTTACACGGCTGGTGAGGCTGGGAGTGCCTTCTGTAGACTTGGATGCTCAAGGAAGGGCAAGATCAAGGTTTGTAGTAGCCAGGTTATATGTTGTTTTGTTGTGCATGACATTAACATACTTGAACATAGAAAGTTATTTTTTAACTTGTTTGCCATCATTTTAAAATACATCAATAAATATAGTTTCTTCATATTTAAATATCATCAATAAATATAGTTTCTTGTGTATCATCATGTTTAAATATATCATTACATTTAGTTTTCTGCCATATTTCATGTATGAAAACATCAATAAATCTAGGTATCACAGTATTCTTGTTTAAAAACATCAGAAAAGCTAGTGATCACAACCCTATATATATAAAAACCTCATTAAATCTTCATGAGTCGGAGGTCATGGTGACTGGATTACCAGAACCACGACCTCCACTATTTTTTAAATGGTTAAAACTCTGATATAACAAAATGGAACTAATGTCTGTGGTTGAAAGAAGCGTACCTCACCATAAGAGATACATTTTACTTAACCAAAACTAAAGTTGTTTACAGGGTCTAAAAAAACCCCCCCACTAAATCTAGTTATCATTATTTTTCTTGTGTAAAAATATCGGGTAACTCCTGCATTCAGGTTACTACTTATGATACAAACCAGAGCTGTCCAACTGGCAGCCAACAACCTTTGCCTTCTTGCAGAAATTATATCCAGAAGCATACTTCTGTAATCTTTCAATGGTATTTTCCCTTATTGTTTGATATAAGGTCACTACTTACATACTCCATCTTTAGTTCTCTTTTGCACTATTGGATATTGATCACATTCTTTCCATTCCTGCTTATCTGCTAATGAAAATTATTGCAGAAATATGCTAATTTTTTAGAGCTAACAGAAAGAATAGATTTTAATAAAGATTTTTGTAACGACAGATAATAAACACCATTTTTATTCCAGTGTTATGATTTATGTTATCACTGCCAGACAAATACACTGCCCTGATAAAAACACTCGTGAGAAAGATTGTAACATGCAAGATGAAATGCCAGAGAAAGGTTATAAATGTCACCAGAAGAGACTGAATGAGAAATGAAGACATCAGAAAGATAGTAAAGACCATATCATGCAAACAATATATAGAAACAGTGGATCAACTGGATCGGACACCTTATGCGAATGGAACCATCACAACATGCTATCCAGGCATACAACAGCAGAAAGAACAGCTGCAAGGTAAGAGGAAGATCAAGAACAAGATGGGAAGATTCAATCCGGGAGATTGCTCAAAACTGCAGCCTGACTATAGCACGCGCAACAAAGATGGCCAAAGACAGAAAATTTGAACTCCCTATGACGCATGACAGTTTTTGTGGAAAAAAACAATATAGATAGATAGATTCATTAGGCTATCCTCTATTGTCTGTCCCCAGGTGAATGGTGGTTCGCACTTGCTGTTAAGCGTAGGGGTGGGAGCTTAAGCTGTCATCCCAAGCCAGATTGTCGCAGTGGTTGCATTTAGTCCATGTTTGTTCAAGGCTATCTTGATGTTTTCTATCCACTGTTTTTTTGGTCTTACGCCCGGATATTCTTTTGTTATATGCTCTTATTGGCATTTGGTTTGGGTTCATTCTCTTAAAATGATCGAACCATTTTACTTGCTGTCTTTCAATATGTTCAATACATGATATTATACCAACTCTTCCTAATTTCTTCATTTCTTATTTTATCTAGTTTAGTAACAATTGCAGCTTTTTACAGACACTTCATTTCACATGTAATGATTTTCCTCTGCTGTGAGGCTGTTAAAGACAATGTTTGACATTGGTAGCAGAGTGTTGGTATAAAAATTGTAGATATTATTTGTTTTTTTATTTCAATCTTGATCTTTGGGTGAATAAGTAATGGTTAAAGTTGGTAAGTCACTGTGTGTGCTTTCTGGCACCTTGTTTCTATTTCTCTGTCTAGTCTTCCATTAGGCATTTGAGTAAAATAAAATATTGTAACAGCAATAATTTACACAAGATATGTAGTCTCCTAGCTTGAAGAATTACAATTATAGGTGATACCAAAAATAAATGTTTGATTTATATTTCATTCCAGCTTAGCCAATTTGTATAACTGGAGGTACAAAAAACTGGGATCTCTGCCACATGTCCTTATCAGACCAGAATTCCAGCTTGCAAATGCTGGATTCATGTTTGAGTATCAGCTGATTGATGTTGGAGACTTTAATGGAATGGGAGAATCAGAACCTAACCCTTACTTTTATCAGGTAGAAAATTGAATGATGTTTAAACAAATTGCGATTCCATTCCTTTATAGTTACTTGTATAGTCTCATTAAAGTAATGTGACCATATGGTGTGGCAAATATGGTGTGGCAATGAGTAGGTCAATATATCTGTCAAGATGTCTATAGGATTCTACCTTCTGTAAGGCTGTTTTTACCTAAAATAATATCCAATATATACAGCTTAACAATCACCTGGACAGATTTCAACTACAACACACTTCAGGGTGCCAGCTGTGTACACATCCTTATGAAATCACTGATCAGCACCATTTAAGAATGCCCGGTGCTAGAATAGTGCTTCTCCCTTCGAAGCCAAATAAATTGAACACCCCATATGGAACAAAACAACTCACAAATATATGCATATACCACACACGGACATTGAGTCAAAGGTGATTAGCCTATTAGTCACTACATGTGTGACAAACCAACCTAAAATAATGTAGTTTTATGATACTTGCCTTTGTTTCTAGAATCTTTGTCCTTTCATTTCCATAGCATGTTTTGAACAAAATATTAATTATATGTGTACTCAAATTAGAGCTTGAATAATCAACATTTATGGCATAAGCAACTAGAGTTGCATTTTACAAATAGCTATCACTATCATGTGACATATTCTCTCCAGAATGTTGTCTTCCCAATGAACTCCCTGAACCCTTCTCTGTCTTAGACGATGCGGCCTGCATTTTCCAATGACGTATTCATGTTATCTTTAATGTTGTCAGTCCATGGTCTTCTTGGTCTGCCTTTCCTCCTCAGCTGAGATGCTCTGCCCTCCATTATTTGTTTTTCTAAACAGAAAAAACATGTTATTTCATGTTGTGTCTCTTCACATGACAAAACAGGTGTAGTTTTCTTTTTGCTGTTGTTTTTATAATATCTGAGTTTCTCTTTTTTTCCTTCCATGATATTCTAAGTATCCTTCTGAAGCATTTCATCTCAAATGTGTTGATCTTCTTTGCTGCTGTTTCTTAGGGTCCATGTTTCACATCTATATGTTGCAACTGGAAAAATTAAAAGTTAGAATTAAAATAAAAGCATAAGCAGTTTCTTTCCTATTTTGTTGTTTTTCCATATGTTTTTCAACCTTGCCATTGCTAAGCTATTCCTTATCTTTGCCATGCAGTCTCATACACCATTAATATTTGCTCTTAAGTATTCAAATTTATCCACACATTCTATCTCGGTATTGTCTATTCTGATTTTTGGTTGTTGTATTGTTATATTTGTTGACATGATTTTTGTTTTCTGCGTGTTTAAATATAAGTTTTGTGATTCACTGTATTTCTTTGTGTTTTTGATTAGTTGTTTCAATCCCTTTATATCATTTGAAAGATGCACAGTGTCATCTGAATAGCGTAATTCAGGGATTTCAAAACCACCGATGTTTAAAGTGTGATAGTCAGCATTGTTATTTCTTCTCTCACATTCTCATTATATTTTCCTTTGTAGATGTTGAGGTATGGGGAGAGTGCATCCATGCCGTACTCCATTCTGTATCTCAAACCACTCTGAGAAATCGCCCTCTAACTTCACTGCAGCCTTTTGAACTTGGTAAAGTTCTTCTATTAGTTGGATCAGATGTCTTGGGAAACCCATGCTGTTCATTATCTCCCATAGTTTTTGGTGTTGGGCGCAGTCAAATGCTTTTGAGTAATCTATAAAGCACATGTGCAGGTCAGTTGAGAATTCCCTACACTTTTCTATGATCAGTCTCATGTTAACAATGTGACTCGTTCTTCTGCCTGATCTGAAGCTGGCCTGTGTTTCATTTATCTCCATCTCTAATTTTTGTTTGATTCTTTGCATTATGATGTTTAGCATTATTTTACTTGCTTGACTTATAAGGGCTATAGTTCGGTAATTTGAGCAAATCTGAAGGTCACCTTTTTGGGGACGGGTTTAAATAATGATTTTTCAATTCCTCTGGCCATGTGCCTTTTCCCATATTTTGCAGCAGAGTTTGTGGTAGATCTTGATTCCGGCCTCTCCCCCTGCGTGTATCATTTCTGTTGTTAAACCATCGTTGACTGGGGCTTTTCCTTTCTTTAAACTTTCTATTGCATATCTGACTTCTTCCTTTGTATCTGACTGGTTTTGTTTTTTGTTTTACTTGGGTCATTTTACATCTCACTGCAGTATTCCTTCCATCTATATAAGATATGTTTCCCTTCCGTTAGTATATTACCTTGTTTATCTTTCCGCACTTTTAATGATGGTTGAAGTTCTTCGTACATTTTCGAACATCATTGTACTGTCACCTTGGTTTTCCTGCCCTTCTATTTCCAGGCATATTTTGTTTATGTCGTTTTGCTTTTCTTGTCTAATTCTTCTTTGAATATCTCTTAACAGACTTCTATAATTTGCTCTATTTGTACTACTGTATTTTTTATTTGTCTTCTTTCTTGGATAATGTTTATAGTTTCTTCTGATATATACCCTTTCTTCTGCTTGCTCTTTTTGTGTAGCATGTTTTTTTGCACAGTTTTTGCACAAATAGCTATGACATCAAATGTTGCCATATTTCCCTCTCAGAATCTGGCAGAAGCTGAGTATGTTGTGGCTGTGTTCATGTACATGCGGATGATTGGGTACCCTGGTGAACAGATATCAATTCTGACCACATATAATGGACAGAAGCATCTGATCAGAGATGTCATACACCAGAGATGTGGTAATAACCCACTCATTGGACGGCCACATAAGGTAAACTACATAATGTGAAGTATATATAGTGATAGTTAACTCATTAACCAATTGCCGCAATTACAATTTCACAGTCGCCAGTGTGTTGCCGGGGCCCGAAAGGGGAGCAAAGAATAGTAACACTGTTTACCTTCCATGCATGGTTGTAAGAGACGACAAAGGAGGTTTTAGGATGGAGTTGGCTGTGCCATCCCATATAGGGTCAGTGACCCAAAGCCATGCTGAAGTCGGATGTGTCAGGCCGAAAGGCGCAGATATCGCAGCAGAGCTGTAAACCATGACACAATGCATTCTGTTCTCCAGACTACATCCTGCTAATCTGCAGGAGTTTGAGAACGAACGCAGAAGAAGAAGACAATTTCACAGTGACACTTTTGACTGATTCATTGATCATTGCCATGTCATCTACATAAATTTCAAAACATCCATTTCATTTGTTATACTAGTCTGTATAAATCTCAAACATCCATTTCATCTGTTGTACCTAGCATTGACTATCAGTTCTGATTTTTAAAATGTCTCTGTCCTGAACTTAAGGATAATATTGTATTCCCAGGTGACTACAGTGGACAGGTATCAAGGTCAGCAGAATAATTTTATCCTTCTGTCACTAGTCAGGACTCGAACTGTGGGACATCTCAGGTCAGTAATCACATACAGTGTTAGTGTTAATTTTAAAAGTATTATTTTCATAGCTTTTAGTCACTTGTGTGTTCAGTAACACTGTGATCTACTGTGTTGTAAGAGACATTTATTGATTCTTGATTGGAAACCAATATCATGGCACAATGGATATTTCCATAAATGCTCTACTTTCTGTCCCATCAACCATCCAAGAGTATGCAAACTCAAAGTGCCAGTCAGATATTGATTATGTGATCTTTAGGTCTTTCCAGAAAAGACTTTCTCCCCTTTCTGTTTCCGTTAGTCTTTTTATTATTACCTCCAGCACCGTCTTCTTCACTGTAGTAAATTAATTACTGCCCTTATTAGGTCGACCTTGTCCTCTCCACAGTGCTGTGTCATCAGCCACAGCATCGCCCATTAATGGGTCAGCTCATTTATTGCGTTTGATCCTTGCGTGACCAGGGCACATAATATTTAGAAGAATCATGTTATTAAGTAGCTTGACCCATTGCTTTCTTAAATAAAATGCTTCTTCCTAACTTATCTAGCATGCTTTTGGAGTCTGAAATGATGACCCATTGCTTTCTTAAATAAAATGCTTCTTCCTAACTTATCTAGCATGCTTTTGGAGTCTGAAATGATCACAGTGTGAGTTAGAATTTAAGTTACCTGCAGAGTATCACCACCACTCTATCTCCACTTTGATGCTCTATGTGGTAGAGGAGTAGGCAGATGATTTCTCAAACACCTTCCTACCATTCTCATAGGTAACAAAACCCCAACCACACATATCAAGTTCTCTCTTGACCAAGGCATCTGTGTATGTGATTGTATCTTGTGGTTTTCAGTGTAACTGGACACGTTCTCATTAACCATGGACCTCATTCAGTTTTTCTTGTATGTAATTAAGCCACATACATTTTTTTGTAGTCCCTTGAGCTACAGGTAGTGTTTGAGGCAGTGCTTGTAGGATATCAAGAACCACTTGTGGCAATGGTCAAGTGACATAAACTTGTTTGGTTTGGATATGTAATGAGACACAACTTGCTTTCTGAAATTATTTTGCAAGGAACAGTCGAGGGTGGACGGAGAAGAGGGGAACCAGAAATCCTGGATTGATAACATTGAGGAATGGTCTGGGCGTGATTTTTCTACACCCCTCCATCCGAATGGCTGAGGATAGAGTTGTAAGGAGAGCTTTTTTTTGCTGATGTAATCAGTGGGGTACCCCTATGACTGTAATTGGTTATGGGTCTTATTATTATTATTGGATAATGTTTTCTAAAAGCTAAGAGGCGAGTGAGTATAGTACATGTAAATCAGCATGGTGGATGAGTAAAAATGGCTTGTCAGGCTGGATTTGTCCCAAGGGCCATATTTTGCTCACCCCTGGTTAGATAAAAACTACCAAGCCTTGTGCCAGTATCACCTATGCAAGTTACATAATACCATTTCCAAATGGTGGCATAATGTGTAAGACTAATATCACGTAACTCTAACTTTAATAAGAAATGTGGCTTTCAGAAATAATATCAACACTCTGTAATGAGAGTCAAGGCCAGGTGGTATATCAGTCCGGGTGAATGATTTCACAAATAATCATAAATTGTTATACTTCTTTGTTCTGTTTTGACAGGGATGTTAGACGTCTGATTGTAGCTATGTCTCGAGCAAGACTTGGTCTTTATGTGTTTGCTCGTGCTTCATTATTCAGCAACTGTTTTGAGCTCACTCCAACATTTAACACTGTAAGTATATCAACATTGTAAGCACTTTAATATTGTCAGTACATTAACATTCTAAGAACTTTAACAATGTGTTTTAGCAATGTAAGTAGATTAACAATAGTACTTAACGTAGAACACATGTTTTTTAGTTTTACTTGACAACGACTAACAGACTTTCATTATCGGACTATGGGGGTGTTAACAAGAAAAAATACAAATAACAGTACACAAGACATTTTCAACATTTCAGCCGTTAAGTATGTATCATGACTATACAAAATAAATAGTTAACAAACAATAAGAACAGTAAATACAATTTTCTATCACAGAGGCACTAGGACTCTGGCATTTAAACAGTAGAACCTTCAAGGTGACAATGACATGTGTACACATGTAGTTATGGAAGCAGATTTTGTTGAAAAAAGGAACGAGAAATGAAAACAAAATGAAAAAACTATTACTTAAAACAACATGGACAGCAATAAAATGAGGACCACACGAACTAAAATATAAATGAATGAATGATCAGAATTATCCAAAAGGCTGGAGGGTACCAAACTCAAAAATAAATAGATTTTCAAGAACATACCTAGATGTCATCAGTGGTGCAGGATATGAGGGCAGTCACCCGGATATCGAGGGGCACTATGATGACCATCACCATTGAAATGAATAGCGACAGGAGTAGGTTTGCTGTGTTCAATGGCATGAAGATGCCTGCAGAAACGATCTCTAAATATTAAGCCAGTTTCACCTATATACTTCTTGTCACAGCGTTTACATATGATAACATAAATGACATGATGGCATTCACATGTAAACGCCTCTTTGATAATGAAAATGACCTTAGGAAATAAAACAGAGCGGATCTGAACTACATAGGGACGTGAAGCAACGAATGCATTTGCAATGAACAGTGCCAAAATGGTCATAAGAAATAAGACCTAAAGTCACCTGCTGACATAAATGACCAATATCAAACTGATGCATAATAATTGATGTTAAAATAAGGTTTTAGAATAATTTTCTAATAGTTGTATATATTATTTTGTCTACAGTTGATGTCCAGACCACAAGTTCTGCATTTGCTGCCAAATGAAAGTTATCCATGCACCAGAAAGGTATTCAAGTGAAACTGTTTTAGAATAAATAGAAAGTATTGATTAAAATAAATTGGTCATACAGCTTTATATTTGAACAATTCTATCTTTATCTATTGTCTTTTCTCTGCTTTTGCTATTAGGCATCGCAGGATTGATGCATAGTCAGTTTTCCACCTTCTTGGTCTGTGGGTTCATTCTCATTAAGTGGTCAAACCATTCCAATCTCTGTTTTTTATTATATTTTTGGCCACAGATATTGTTCCAACAGTTCTTGTATAATCTCTTCTTTTCTCATATTATCTCTCTTTTTTCTGTTTGTTGCTTTCCTTAGTCATCTAATTTCACCCGTGGTAACATTTCTATCTTTTTCTTTAGTTAGTGTCCATATCTGACATGAACAATTGACAACGAAAATTTTGAAATACTGTTTCACAGGTGAACACAAATGTAAATTGTTTTACATTTTGATCAAAACAGTTTATTTTGACAAACGAACTGAAAATTAGGAAAGAAAACTTGACTATTACATCGTGATATGTAACTTAGTGTATGTTTCATTGTTTTTAATATTACTACAGTGGAATCCCTCTATAGTGCAACCTTTTATAACAAATGTGCCTATTTAATACTTTAAAATTCCCAATTAATTTTAATTTTGATTGTGTTTACTGTATATAGCAAATTTCTGTTATTACATAATTGTTTTGTTGGTCCAGACTAAGTGGTTACAATGGGATTTGAATATACCTATCGCTGAGCATAGTTGCTTACATTACCAAATCAGATATAAAATATCAGTTGAGTTTTCCTTCTAATGTTTCAGTTGTTCATTTACCATATGGTACACTTGCTATACCATGGACATCTGTGACTATGTCAGTAGGACATAAGACAGTGGCAAAAAGGTCAAGCATGTTTGACCATGGTTAGCTTTGAGGTTAGTGACCAGCGGGTTAATATGGGAACAAGTTCTCTCATATAGCTGGCCCATAGCGATATGGTACAGACATCCACTGTTAAGTTGAAGTGATAAAAAGACACTGACCATCTTAGGTACCACCGGCAAAGCGGATGTGTCTGACCATCGGGTATACATAAAATGGTGACAATGCATTTTTGTTCTCTGGACTAAATCCTGCTGGAAATCTAACAGGATCATTGTCCTGCTGCAAGAAAAATTCTAGTAGGAGTTTGAGAATGAGCAAAAAATATAATATATAGGCGTACTAAACCTCTTTTCCTTGTGTTTCATGGCCTATCGACTCTTCTTCAATGTTTATTCCCCAGTTCCAAATCAATGACAGTGATACTTTTCTGGAGCATTTGTATGACCCATTTATCAGTTTCCTAATTAGGGTTTTCTACTTTACGTATGTCATCTATCATGTTTCTAACCCATTCCGATGGATAATCTTCACATTGAAATTTAAAAAAAACCATAGCTTAGTATCCAATGCTATCATTGGAACCATGTACTTTTCAACACAACAAAAGCATATTCTTCTTTCTGTATCCGATACTGTATCTGTTTTTACATCTTATACGGTCTACCTTAATTTGTTTTTAATACTCCCAAAGTATGTGAAACCAGACAAGCAATTCATGAGCTGCTGAGTAATCCAAAAGATATGCAGATCATTTAATTAAAAGACAGTAGAATTGAATAGACCATATCCTTAGAAAAAAAATCCAGACAACCTCACAAAAGTAACTTTGTTATGGGCTTTGAAGAGCAGATGTAAGACAGGGTGGCCAATGATTAATTATGTGGTTAAGAGCAGTAAAGTCTTTAGTTAAATCTGGGGTGTGCTTCAAGTGATGCCCATGTGGAGAGAATGTCTTGTAGCACTTCAATATGCCACACTGTGAAATTTATCTGTGACTGCTTCCACAAACACTAAGAAAACAAGAAGAAGCAATGGAGAAAGACTGAATCCAACTCATCTCACTGAACATGGCTATTCTGCAGTAATAAATTCTGACTTACAGCTTCAAGATTAACTGCATGAATCATCTCCGAAATAATAAATCATCATAATTAGAAGAAAAATCATTCAAAGAAAATTGCCATTCAACTGTTGTTGAATTTAAATGCACCACTAATACTAGTGATCAGATTAAATCACATTGCGAGTACAATGCGGATGGTCGGAGTTCGAACCACCTAGTCTAATGAGTTCAGTTTGCAAGGCGAGCTCACTATCCACTCTCTAGCGCAAACTAATCATCATGTCCCACAGTCTGAGTCCTGACTAGTGACAGAAGGATAAGATGTGATAAATCATCATAAATAGTGAATTGGTATTAAACAAAAAACATAATGTAATAAGTTCTACCATTCAAAAACAGATTCAAAGACAAACACATATGGTGAGGAGTAAATAAAATAGACTAAATTGATGTTTCAACCATAATGTCTTTATCAAGGACATCATCATCATCAAGTGCCGTCTCCGCAACGAAGGTTGGCTGCAACGTATCTCCAACATCTCCTGTCTCTTGTCTTGGTGGTGCACTCTGCTAGACTGTAACCTGTCCATCGTGTAATGTTACTCTCCCACTTGTATCTCTGCCTACCTCTTGCTCGCTTCCCTTTGACTTTACCCTCAAGTAAGGTCTTCAATAGGGTGTCATGTCTTTTAATGTGTCCAAAGTATTTTATTTGCCTGATCTTTATTTCTCTTAGTAGTTCTTTCTTCATATTAAGTGTTTTTAGCACCTCTTTATTTGTTTTCTTCTCTTTCCATGATGTTCTCCCTATTCTTCTATATACCCACATCTCAAAGGCATCAATTTTGTCTTCTAATTGTTTATTTAGTGTCCATGTTTCTGAGCCATACATTAATATGGAATAGATGTAGCATTTTATAATTCTCATTTTTAACTTGTTTGTAATTTGTTTAGATATTAATAATTTCCTCATGTCATTGAAGGTACTTTTAGCCATTCCTATTCTCCATTTAACTTCTGTTTCACATCTGCCATCATTTGTGACTATGTGTCCAAGATATTGATACTGTTTTACTTATCAAGGACAATACAGGACAAACATAGAACAAACAATGAAAATAATAATATTGCAAATATACTGGACATTGTTGATTATTTAAAATTGATAGATTTTGAATCAAGCGATTCTCTGAGGGAAGAAGGAAACCAAGAATTTGTGACAAGTTTTATAGGAAGAAGTTGGAATTTCATCAGCCTTGTACTTAGAATGGATGAAAACATACATCTTTAACAAACCTTCATGTGGAAGGAAGAAAGTAGGATGTGCAAAAGAAACTTTACCCAGAACAATAAACAGAGATCAATAATGGATATAAGTAATACAACAACTTGCAACGGGGTTCTCAACATGGAGAGAAATTATTACTGCTCTTAATGTCATCTTTTGCCAAAATTAAGTGGGCCAGGTACAATAGGGATATATAGGGAATAAATAAAATAGGTTGTTACTTGGTCCACTATGAGTTACTTCTTCATTTCTGGTATTCTGCTGTATCCACCACCTAGACTTGCTGGAAAGCCAGTAAATCCTCAATTTGTAAAGTGATGTCTAAATATATTATTCATAGACTGGAAATCATTACAGAGATAAAGAGTTAATATTCACATATTGATAAGACTGACAGACATCTATATTTATATATTGATAAGACTGACAGACATCTATATTTATATATTGATAAGACTGACATACATCTATATTTACATTGTGATAAGACTGACAGACATCTATATTTATATATTGATAAGACTGACAGACATCTATATTTACATTGTGATAAGACTGACAGACATCTATATTTATATATTGATAAGACTGACAGACATCTATATTTATATATTGATAAGACTGACAGACATCTATATTTATATATTGATAAGACTGACAGACATCTATATTTACATTGTGATAAGACTGACAGACATCTATATTTATATATTGATAAGACTGACAGACATCTATATTTACATTGTGATAAGACTGACAGACATCTATATTTATATATTGATAAGACTGACAGACATCTATATTTATATATTGATAAGACTGACAGACATCTATATTTATATATTGATAAGACTGACAGACATCTATATTCACATATTGATAAGACTGACAGACATCTATATTTACATATTGATAAGACTGGCAGACATTTATATTAATCATGTGCAACATGTTTGAACAGCTGCAGGAATTACCACGGGAATCTCCCATCATCATATCTGACATGCCACAGATGGCTCAGTTTGTTTATGACTTTTACAATGCAAGAGTGGATGATCTCATGAGACAAAGGGGCTTTATCAAGGTACGAAATTGTTGAGTTTGTTGGTTTTGTTGGATGTTATTTTGTTTCTTCGAATGCAGTTTTTTAAAATGATAGTTTTGAGTTGAAGCAATGAAAATATAATTAATTAATAACAATTGAAGCATATCCTATATAAGACATTGCTATTGAACTATCTATGTGACATGTCCTTTACAGAACATTGTCCTCACTACCACTCTGTAAGCCTTTCGGTTCTATGCAAACTACCCAGCTTCTTATTATTAAAGGACATGTCACATAGGTAGATTCAACTATTGTTGAATTTTTAGGCATCACTAATACACCCTTTCAGATGAAACATAACCATCCTAAAGAAAATGTTGGATGCTCAGGACAAAACTATGAAGAACAATCAAGAACAATGACAACACCCAGGAACTACAACAGCTTGCAGCGAACCGCAAGGCATGGAGGAACATGAATTTTGCTCTATGTGCTGCCCTTGGTACCAAAGAAATAAACTAACACACACACCCAATCATATTGCCACCATGTCCGCCCACCATGTTTGCCAGGAACTAAAAGAGGAGGACATAAGATTGACACTGTTGCTTGTCAAGCATGTCATAAGAGGTGACTGGAGGTTTTGGGCTGGAGTTAGCTGTCCCATTTCAAATAGGTTCAAAGTGAACCAGAGGTCATGCTGAAGGTAGATGTGTCACATAGAAAGTCGCAGATATTACAGCTCAGCTGCAAACTATGACACAATACTCTCTGTTCTCCAGACTACATCCTGCTGATCTACTGGAGTTTGAGAATGAAAGCAGAAGAACATCACTAGTGAAATTAAGGATGATCGTCTTTGAAACATTGAGCAAGTTTGATAGAGTTATGTTTGTGGGCCCATTAATCGCAGACTCACTGGAATGCGAGAAGCTTAACCTGTTTTTTTTTAAATGTGACAATCAGTATTTGTTTTATTACAATTTTAGTTTTTTTGTTAGGCTGTTATACTACAGTCTCCTATTCATTAAGTTCAGACTGTTGAAGGGGATCTCCATGACAAAGTGGTTGCTGGTACAAGTTCAGTTTAGATTGTTGAAGGGGATCTCCAAGACAAAGTGGTTGCTGGTACAAGTTCAGTTTAGATTGTTGAAGGGGATCTCCATGACAAAGTGGTTGCTGGTACAAGTTCAGTTTAGATTGTTGAAGGGGATCTCCATAACAAAGTGGTTGCTGGTACAAGTTCAGTTTAGATTGTTGAAGGGGATCTCCAAGACAAAGTGGTTGCTGGTACAAGTTCAGTTTAGATTGTTGAAGGGGATCTCCAAGACAAAGTGGTTGCTGGTACAAGTTCAGTTTAGATTATTGAAGGGGATCTCCATGACAAAGTGGTTGACATTACAAATTTAGTTTAGATTGTTGAAGGGGATCTCCAAGACAAAGTGGTTGCTGGTACAAGTTCAGTTTAGATTATTGAAGGGGGATCTCCAAGACAAAGTGGTTGCTGGTACAAGTTCAGTTTAGATTATTGAAGGGGATCTCCATGACAAAGTTATTACCAGTAGAAATTCATGTCACTAGAACATGATTATAAGTGTAATAGTTTTCAATATCCCTGGGATTTATTGCTTGAATTCAGTAATTACATCCTCTGAACAATACACTTGGCAGTCAGCGTGGTGTACTTGTTAAAGGAATGGAGTACATATGAGGAACAGTAAACAGATGTCTTTGAATACATTTGAGCCCTCTATTTCATTTTCTGAATAGTTGTCTAAACAGTGGAATATTTTTACATTATAATGTTTGCATTGAGTTAGGTAATCAATTTGTGAGAATGACAACAAAGGTGTCAATATATTGTTATACAAATATTTATACAATATGTCCTGTGCATGAAGTAATCTCTCAGACAGTGAAGAAGTTTGTTCTTGTAGTTTATTTTTGCTTTCATTCTCAAACTCCCACTGGATCACCATTGTAGCATGGTAATTGTTCTACTAGGTTTCCAGCGGGATATAGTCCGGAAAATGGCTGTGTCACTGTTTTATTCAAACATGATTATATTATTATACATTATTACAAGTCTTCCTGAATTTAATGAATATATTTTATTATTCAGGATACACATGCTGAAGTCGGATGTGTCAGGCTGAAAGGCGCAGATATCGCAGCAATGCTGTAAACCATGACACAACGCATTCCGTTCTCTGGACTACATCCTGCTAATCTGCAGGAGTTTGAGAATGAACGAAGAAGAAGAAGATTCGGGGATCCTGTTATAATTATGTTTTCATTTATAGGATTCTAATAGTAATCATTAGTTGTTTATAAGGGAACCTGAAGCTAAATATATCATTTTATTATAGGAATTCTAAAGCTAATCTTCCATTTTATTTTGAGGGATTCTGAAGTTAATCTTCCATTTTATTTTGAGTGATTCTGAAGTTAATCTTCCATTTTATTTTGAGGGATCCCAAACATCTCAGTTTTTAACATGAATCATATAATGTGAATGTACATGGGTTTTATCAATTTATTTTCAGGGCAGTCGTCTACCAGCCCCACCAAAGAAAGAAAAAAAGTGGACAGAAGACAGCTGATGGCATCTGTATTACTGATAAAAGACCATGTACAACACATGTTATTGCATCTATATTCATCTGTTTACAATGCTAGGATATGACAGATATGAAGCCTTAAGTTCACTGAATTAAGTGGTGGCAATATTATTGCTAGACTTCAACCAAATAACCAGAGCATTGACACTAGATCAGAATGTCATTTGCCATCAGTAGTAGATTATATATTGACCAGTTGTATACAATAACAGATGGAGAGATACATTTTGTGGCTACTGTTCTGTACACACAATTTGTTCTCATCTGCATTTAATTTGCCCATAATTGTTCTGTCATTTCATTGTCATCCATGACATTTGCGGCAGTTGAATTTGAAAAAATTTCACATCTCTTTACAGTATTGCATATGGCTGAGAGTTGAAGTCACGATTATGAAAGAAAGTTCTGGAGAAACACACACAATCATCCTCCCTCCCTTCTTTCATTGCACATAGTAAACAAGCTAAATTACTTGTAATTCCTGAGAATTGAAACAGAAAACACTGCCGAAGACTGATGTGTCCAGCCATTAGGAACAAATAAAACGGCAACAGTGCATTTCTGTTCTTTGGACTACATCCTGCTGGAAATCTAGTAGGACCATTGTTCTGCTACAAGAGATATCCAGCGAGAGTTTGAGAATGAACACTGAAGAAGAAGAAGAAAACAGAAAGCAACAAATCAGATAATCAACTAAAATTCTGTTGGCTAGAAGGATCATGCAGCAAGAAATGGTCATGGCGTAATTTATTTACTTTCTTGATTACAACAGTAGTCACATGTGCATATTATATAACTTAATGCTCTTTATATATATATGCAACCAAATATAACAATCAAATTACTGAAATGCAACACCATCTTTGAAAGATGTATGAAAATAGCTGATGATGTGATTAAAGTGGTGAAAGATTTTACTTGTCTGGGTTGATAAAACAGGAGGAACAGATACGAACATAAAAGTTAGAATGGGTGATCCTAGAACAGCATTTATGCTTTTAAAATGTATATGGAGAGTGAAGAGTATAAACTTACAACGTCTTGATCTTTAATGAAACATGTGAAGGCAATAAAGACATTACTGCTGTATGATTCAGGAACCTGGAAGATGACTGCAGCACAAACTATAGGCATTTATAAATAGATGCTTAAGAAGAATACTAAACATTAGGTTGTAGGGCAAAATAAGATAGGGGATATAGAAATGAACATACCAATATCTGGTGGACATCCTGATTAAGGGGGGATCTTTGGTTAGAATGTCATTCTCAGACCCTTGAGGTCCCAGGTTCAATCCACGCTTGGGACAGGATTTATTATTTCGGAGATACAATCAAAATCCTTCCTGTACATGCCGAGGCGTCTGCTATAGCAAAGTTGCCTTTATTTCCACAACCCATGGAAAACCTACCTTCATTCCTTCACAGGAAAACATGTAGTAATGAAAGTTTTTTTTGGTTTTTAATGGGGATGGACTGGGCACACATTAAACTAGTAAAAGATATAGTTAGAAAGTAATTGACATGGAACTTTCAAGGAAATAAGAATCAGGAGATACGTGATACCCTGCAGGTTTGTTTATTTGCTACTAGACAAATATATTTGTCTTGTGTTCTATATAGCTAATACTTAACAAATGTATGTAGCACTTGTTTTCAAAAGACTGAATCCTTCTTTCTATGTCTGCATTGGGTGAAGGATTAAGTCTTTTGATTGCAAGTTATTAGCAGGTGAAGATGGATGACACAATAAGTTATTAGCAGGTGAAGATGGATGATACAATAAGTTAAGAACTCCAGTAATAACAGTAAAAACATTTATTTTAAGATATCCAGATTTTGTTTCCAATTTTTTTTAAATCAAGTCAATTTACACAAAACACAAATATCTCATACATGGCCAAATAAATAATTACCGGTAGGTAACACAAGACAATGAAACAAAAATAAACTAATTAAAATTATTGGAACAACCAGTAAATATTTACATTATCATGGTATTATATATGGGGTAGCAAAGGTGATACCATATGCTGTACCTGTTTCCTGGTTTTATCTGCTGTGCTCATTCTCAAACTCCTGCAGATCAGTGGGATTGAGATGTAGTCTGGAGAATGGAATGCATTGTGTCATAGTTTACAGCGTAGCTATGCCTGACACATCTGACTTCAGCATGACTCTTGAATCACTTTGACCCTATATGAGATGGGACAGCCAACTCCACCCCTAAAACCTCCTTAGTTGCCTCTTACTTACAGTATGTATGGAGGATAAAGTGTTGCTATTCTTTGATTCTCTTTCAGGCTTTAGCAACACACGGACATTCATAGTACTATAAGGTCATGTTCTATTTTCCAGGAAATTGGTCTTAAGAGTTCTGGGAAATATAAATTTCTGGTGTGGTCTTTATTCACCACATTATTGCAGCCAAGTTGTAAATTGTGACAGCAAGCAGGAGTTAGAGGTGAAACACAGAAGAGATCTAATTTGCATGAAAATCATTCAAATATTTTCTGAACAAGAATACTTCTCAAAACCTGCAGATTGGTCTGAAAAATATACATTACGAAGAAGAAGTTAAGGTGTGTGTCATGTGACGTATTCTCTCCGGAACGTTGTCTTCCCAATGAACTCCCTGAACCCGTCTCTTGTCTTAGTCTATGAGGCTTAGCATTTTCCAATTACGTATTCATGTTATCTTTAATGTTGTCAGTCCATCGTCTTCTTGGTCTGGCACTTTCTCCTCTTCCCAGGTGTTTTGCTCTCCATTATTTGTCTTTCTAAACAATTGTGTTTCTTTATATGACCAAACAGGTATAGTTTTCCTTTTGCTCTTGTATTTAGTAACCAACACTCTGGCATCTTCAATGTGTTTATAATATCTGAGTTTCTCTTTTTTTCCTTCCATGATATTCTAAGTATCTTTCTGTAGCATTTCATCTCAAATGTGTTGATCTTCTTTGCCGCTGTTTTACTAAGGGTCACTAATGCTACAACACAAGACCAAAATCCTAGAGAAAAAGTTACGGTAGAAAGGTATATATAATACAGTGATACAGGAACCATTGGCATGCATTCCAATTGTCATGTTTTGAGACTTAGTATTTAAATGTCATAGTTCAATAGCCATTTAATGTGTTTTTAAACCTACTCTATGGATTATCAAACTGCCGAATGTTCTGTTAAGATGTACAAACAAGATCTCTTGAGTTTTATTACCTTTTGTCCGACATGAATAGGAACTCCACTGCACTTGTTAATCCTCAGATGTCTGAGTTTCTGAATTGAGTCTGAGGTATACTAATAATAATAATAAAAAAAGGGTTGTGGGTGTGCCACATTGGAGACATCAGCACAAATAAAGCTTGTGGATTATCTGTCCTCAGCCATACAGACGAGTGAGGGAAAAATCACTCCACTGCGATTTATTGATGTTATTAAGGCAAGATTTTCTATTTCACCTCTTCTCCTTCGACCCTCGACTGTTCAACTTAGGTATAGCTAGATATGCACAAGTGAGCAACATTTTGATTGTACATATATCGTAGAGAGTCTTACTAATCCAGAATTGAATAATGAAGAAGTTTAGAAAAGGGGTAGAGGATTGTCTTCATTGTACTCAGGTTATCCCATATATAATCCATACCTCTCACAGGCAGCACACTTCCTGCTGGGAGTACCACTCATTGCACATAATTCTGTAGAAGTAAAGAACTCCTGGGGTTTCAAAAAAAATATTTTTCCAGCTGGTTACTCAACCCAGGACATTTCAGGTGATATCCACTGAACAACTGAGTAGATGTCTTAAGGGGACACTTCTAAATTTTATTACTAATATTTTTCCCCCAGAATTGTTTCACAGATGAAACAAACTTAGAACTAATAACACATCTTATATGATAAACTTCAGTGTAACATTTGAGTATTAATTTCATGAGCACACTCATTAACTATCTTGTATATTCTCAAGTAATCTTGAACAATAGAATCTTCATTTCAATAAAACACACCCACATGGAAATTATTTCACATAAAACATTCATGGAATAGAGGTAGATGAAAATATGCAATGCTGACATTTGTGGCTTTTAGAGATGTGAACAATTTCAACAAAAATATGAACATGGACACTAGAATATTATACAGATTATAATAAATGTTCATCTGAGATTATGCCAGGAAGTGACTTAAAATATTGTTGATGGAACATGACCCAGCCCCCTGGTATGAGCTAGCATTCCTATCACAGTACATTTAAATGTATCTTATAACACCTGACATGTGAAGAATAAAGAAAGACTAAATTGTAATATATGTGATATTACTTTATTTAAAACCCATTAGTTACTACATTGTTCTCAGTAACTGATCCCAGCTGTGCTAAATTATTGAACTCAATGACTTTCAGTGATGATGCCTTTTATTGTCCTATAAAAATACGACTTCCACTGAACTGACTTTTTATTGGCATCGAAAATATATACAGCGTGGATGGATGTATACTGGTGCTTGTTGAATTCAGAGTTAAATAATTTTTTAGTAATGAGGGAATAGAAAACACACAAAAATCAATTGCATCTTGGCCATGTGTACATGCAGCACAGAGTGCCAAATATATACTTCAAGAGTGTTCTGAGCATGAAACGCTGAGGCAGACATATTGGCCAGAGGAAACAACACTGGAATCAAAGTTCTATGGGACACTGTATGAACTACAAAAGACGGTGAGTTTTATTGGGGAGACAGAATTACAGATATAGGCATGTTGCAAGTGAACGAAAGAAGAAGAAGTTGCATCTTTAGCAATGAGAGGGAAGGAACAAGTAAACTTGTTTATAGCAGCCAAAGGGTTAAGTTAAAAAATAGTTTTGTGGAAATATGACAGACTTGAATTTTTTTTAAAATATGTACAGTGGAATCTCTCTCTATAACACATCCTTTTATTAAAACATTTCTCTATTTAACACCATGGACAGGCAAACAAAGTTCCTTAGTGTGGGTGATGGTGGTGCTGAAGTAATCCCTTTAGTAGTTGTAAGAAAATATCTCATGACACCGCATTTCCTTTCGGACGCTGAGGTTTGAGGTTTAGAATGAGGACATTAGACAAAGAACCGGTACCACTCCAATCTTGGAATATATTACGAGACAACAGATAATATGGTTTACACACCAGCAGACTACCATCAGACAGCATACCACAGTAAACTATGCTATGCAGATACAGTGAAGCCAGATCTAGAAGCCGGCCATAAAAAAAGATAGAACACCGGGATAAAAGAGGCAACAAATCCACAATATACTCAGCACACATGAGTCATCTCCAGAAAACTCTTCTACCCATGATGCTGAAAAACAACAAAGGGTTTAGCGAATAGATAGATAGATAGACAGACAGACTGACTGTTTGTTGTCTGAAGTATGGTTGTCCTGTTTATGGATGTATCTTTGGTCCTGAAGTGAAGCATTCCAGTGAAATTCTCCCAGTGTTGTTACGTCCTTCCAGCAGCACAGCATATACTTCTGTCAGACCCATCTGCTGTGTTCCTATGTGATTGTATTCCCCATAACATAGGAGAACAAAGTTGAAATGTGCACTGGTCTGCAACTCGTCATCCATTCAAATAATTTATAAGAAGTAAGAAATTGAGACAGTACATGCATTTAACCCATTAGTGGGGGGCAACAGAACATACAAGTTGAAACCTATATATAGTAAAATTGAATGTTTGAGTGATTTTCACTGGAAAAAAAAGCCTCACTGTGTAGTCCTTTCTGTACAAGATGTATAATGTGACATGGTGTTTTGTCTGGTAAGCCACTGGTATGACCTGTAGATCTTCCATACATGGCCATGAATAAATACATTGACATACAGAACAATAATACAATCACATATCATTCTCGTTTTTAAGGATTGGAAACATTAAATAATAGGTAATGTTAGAAACAAAGACAGTCTTTGGTTGTGGCAGTAAATACAATTGTCAGTTACCACTGGTAGCAAATACTAGTGACAACATGTGCCACTAATAACATGTGTCACTGATAACAAGTACCAGTGATAGAATGTATAACTGGCATACATTTGCATTCATATAATTTTTCTGTGCTGTACTATGTCAGAAGGTACTGTATTAACCAATTCAAGTGGCTTAAGCAATCTTGCTTCACAACTCTGTCTCTTGTGTTGTTAAAAAGTTGTCACTTGGTGACTTCTTTTTGTGCCCCAGTGACAACCCATCCTGAAATTTCTTTCTTTGTCTTTCTCTGACTCTTCTCCACTTGATCTTTCCGGTGGTTACTAAATGTTGAAGTTTTACTTTTCTCATCACATGCCCTAAAAATCTTGATTATGTTTCTAATTTTCCCTATAATTTGTTACTTTTCTCTGAGCATCTCTGATAACTTCTACATTGTATAGATGTTCTACAGGCAGGTCATATGTAACCTTTGTTCTTTGTGAAGATAGGTCTCTGCAGGCAAAGCCACTAGCTTGTTCACTTATAGACATATGCCATCCAGCATAATTGTCAAGATTACCTAGAGCATATAAAGACACTCAGAAAGTTTAGATGTTGTGATCACAAGATTACCTGAACTGTGATCTCCATTATTTTGATGCTGTAACACTCGATATACCTAACCAAACTTGACTTTTGAACGTAGTCCATGTTTGAAAGTAATCCATGTTTGAAAGAAGTGTACTTTCATCTCTATATGTACAAAGTAAATGATCAAGAGCTGAGATCTCTTGTTATTCACTGCATTCAGCATTTTTTTCCAGTTTTCTTCCTTCCCCTTGTCTCAGATAGATCACGATAAAGGATTGAAATTAATTAACAGTTGAACTCTCCTACAGTTTGAGATGTCATCTCCACACAAGCTCAGATGCATGCATACACTTGCATGCATACACACAGAGTGCAGCAATATATGTCTATTGCCATCTTCAACTGTGATGAGATCTAAAAAATAAAGGTGTAGAAGATTGACTTCATTGTACTAGAGACGTTAAACCAACAAAGACGTTCTAACAATACTTCATATGAAGAAAGAATTATTAAAAGAAATAAAGATAAAACAAAATATTTTGGACATATTAAAAGATATGACACCTTGTTTAAGACCTTAATTGAGGGTAAAATTCGAGAGGAAGCAGAGATACAAGTGGGAGAGTAACATTGCGGGATCGACATTACAATCTAGCAGAGTACATCACCAAGACAAGAGAGGGGATGTTGGAGGTATGTTGCAGACAACCTTTGTTGTGGAGACGGCACTTAATGATGGTGACTGTTAACTCTCAATTCAGTTTCTTATTTTCCATGTGTTAAGATGACTGCAAAATGTATTAAGTTGACTTTTCTCTTGAATGCCATGTTATTTTTCTTATTTATGTTAGCATGCCTGTTTTTAAATAAAGTTATATATTTTTGTTATACTTATTGTCTGTATTAATGTACTTTGATCCAGTAACCATACATGTCAACTTCTAGAAGGAAGTATAAATTCTGTATTTCAGCCTAAAATAACCCCTAAACATGTATTTATGCCTAAAATAACACTCAATCCTGTGTATTTATGCCTAAAATAACCCTACATTCTGTATTTCATCCTAAAATAACACCTGATTTTTTTTATTTCAGCCTAAAATAACTCCTGAATTCTTTATTTCAGCCTAAAATAACTCCACAATTGTGTAATATGCCCTCCCCAAATATTCTGTACAAATAATACCTTACTAAAGACAAATATTACCGGTAAATGTCAATACAGGCATATTCAATAAAACATCAGTATGTTATGTAGAAAATGTAAAAACAAAATGTAAAAGATGACATTCCTGTAACCTTATTATATGATGTAGGCTTACTTCTTTGTTCATTCACTTCATTTGTTTTATCTCTAAGAAGGATGTTCAATCATTTCCCAGTTTGATTTATTTTAAAAGAAAAATTGTTATATGTACAGACTAGTTGGTTCTGTCTCCTTCAAAGTAGCCCTCCTGTGATTGCATACATTTATTCCAGCGCTCCATTCACTGAAGCATACCTGGTTGAGAGTTTTAGGAATAGCCCAATTTTTCTTATAAATCTTGAATCTCCTCAATGTTATTGAATTGTTGACATTTTATTGTTGACTTATGTTGCAACAACAAAAGGAAATAACATGTGACAAGATTGAGATTGAGGTTGTGAGAGCAGTGGAATGTTGTATTTTGTAAAAAATGTGTTTGTGGTGATAGATCTGTGTGTAGGGACATTGTCATCACACATTTTTCCAATTGTCTGTACAGTCACTTCTATGGGCAATGTCTGAATAAGCATCACTGAGACATTGCAGGACTGTTCTGTAGAATTTTGCATTGGACAGTTTGTCCTCTAGGGACTTATTCATGATGAACCAGCTCATTAATGTCCAAAAACATTTAAAAACTTGTCCTTGCAATTGCATTTAACCTGCCTTGACAACAGGTTAAATTACTGGGGTAATCTCAGATGATCTGCATCCACTTTTGAAATGGGAATACCACTCAAATATTGTAGATCTACTCCAAGCCCAAATCAATGCACACACATTGTTGAAGGTTGTCTATATTTAAAATGTGATTAGAAAGAAAAGATCTCCTTCATTTCTGGTTTCATACGTACATTGGTAGATGGTAAATAGAAATACTTTATGTATGACAGGTTTTTTTAGAGGGAAAAACTCTGTATGTGAACTTATTGAATAGCCTTCATATACACTTAACATTCTCCTGTCCAACAACATATGTGGACTTCTAGAGACAGAAGGATTGTTCATATGACCATGACTGACAGATGTGTAAAAGTGACTATAACTTTTAGATTAAAAGAAACAGGACTTTCTATATAGATTTAGCAATACCTTCCCATTTTTTTACTATTTCTAGTTTCTCCCTTTGCACATTTTAGCTTCCTGCGGAGCATATGTCTTCATGCACACCTCCTCCATCTTGTCCTATCGTTAGCTATTGCTTCCAGCTCTTTTCTATGCTCTACCAAGCCTTTGCCTCTGCATTTAATTCCTTCCTCCTGGTATTTCTTGGCCTTCTAATTTCCTTGTGTTTCAAAACAATGCCTGTCTTACAATGTTTTCAGATGGCCTTCTTAATTAATCCTATCCATCTCCAGTGCTGTTTACTTAGTTCTTCCTCCGCCTGAGTTTGTTTAGTTCTCAGCACGAGTTCCTTAATGGTTGCATTGTACAATTTCAAGTTATATTCTATGGAGGCATCCATTGATGAATGTTTGTAGTTTTATAGTCAACTTGTTTTGTACTTCATGTTCCATAACCACACAACTGTACATACATTTTACATTGAAAATTGTAACAATTTCAGCAAACAGTCATAAAATGATTATCAGAAAAAAAATTCAAAGAACCATAACAAATAGTCTCTCAGAATGTACAGCACATATTTTTCTTACAGTTCTGCTTGTGTGGTGTTTATTATCTTGTCTCGTCTACTGATAGTTATTTCTGATACCGTTTTGTCCCATGCTATAATGTCAGGATATCAAACATCTTTTCTCTTGGTCTTCATTTTCTCCTCTTGCTCTTATGGTAGCTATCATGATGTGGTCCATGCTTTCCTCTTTTTATGATGTGTCCAGAGAATGTGGACTGTTGTCTTCAAACGTAAATGAGCAGTTCTCTTTTAAAAAAATTAATTTTCATTTTCAAACTCCTGTTTGTATGCAGGATGTAGTCCACAGATTGAAAGAAGTTCTTCCTAGACTTAACTTCTTTCAAAACTTAACTTCTTTCAAGACTTAACTTCTTTCAAAACTTAACTTCTTTCAAGATTTCTTAATTTGTTTTGAAGACTTTCCTCTCAAGATTTCTTAACTTCTTTCAAGATTTCTTAACTTCTATCACGACTCTTACTTTCAAGATTTCTCAGCACATTTTTTATGTCTATATTGTTTGCAACATTCTTCTATAAATCCATATCTCTATTGCCTTTACAAAATTCTACTATTCTATTAATTGTTCAAGTTTCAGATAGAGGAAAATGTTATAATACAATCTTTGTGACGGAATTCAATTGTTCAAACCACTCATGTGTTGCCAGGGTGCGAAGGGGGAGTAAAGAATAGTAATACTCACCTTCTATGCATGTTGTAAAATGTGACTAAGAAGGTTTAGGGGTGAAGGTGGCTGTCCCACCCCCATAGTGATCCAGAAGTCACATGTCAGGACGACATGTGCATATATTGTAGCAAAGTTTTTTTCAGGGTTTATTCTCAAACTCCTGCAGATTAGCATGATGTATTCCAGAAAACGAAATACGTTCTGTCTTGCTTTACAGTTTAGATGCGATATCTGCGCCTGTCATACACTACTTATCATAACTTCCGAGTAACTTGATGGGATGGTACAGCCAACTCCATCTCAAAACTTACTTAGTGTACTCATACGACATGAATGGCAGGTATACATGCTGTTCTTTGCTTCCTTTTGGCGCCGGGTACACATAGGCGAACCAAACTGTAACGCATGATACAAAACATTCTGTTCTCTTGACTACATCCGGCTGATCTGCAGAAATTTCAGAATAAACACAAGAAAATCGCATCCAAAAATTTTGGGTCGATGGTTATGTTTAGAATAGCATATGAAACTATTCCAATCTTTTTATCCAAGCAAAAGAAACTATTTCTAATGTGTGTTCCATAGTTCCTGATTTGGCCCAAATGTCTACATAACACTTTGGCAGTTTAGACAAAAAATCGTGTGAAATAATTTGGCTTACAAACATTTCCAACGAACCAGATTCAATAATAATGTTATTAACTTAGGTCTGATCAGAAATGTGGTATTTTAAAAGGGCGTAGTTATAGGTGTCCTGAACAATTGGTCATAATTGCACACAGCAGCAAAGTAATGCAAGATCGTACACTAAATGAAGAAACTGTCCCAGTTCCGTGTCCAAGCTTGTCTGAGTGATCATCTGTTTGTTCTGTGGACAAACCTTGGATAAAAGTGGATTCACCCATATGTTGGAGGTAGCGAGGTCTGGGGGAAAAAGAATGGATAATTTGTCAGTTAAACAGTACAGTAGACCCATCTATAGTGCATTCTTTTATAACAAATTTCCCTTTTTAACAGCAATTTTAAAAATCCTTAATTATACTTAGGCCTAATCTTCATTGTTTATACTGGATAGATACTTAGGCCTAATCTTCATTGTTTATACTGGATAGATACTTAGGCCTAATCTTCATTGTTTATACTGGATAGATACTTAGGCCTAATCTTCATTGTTTTATACTGGATAGATACTTAGGCCTAATCTTCATTGTTTATACTGGATAGATACTTAGGCCTAATCTTCATTGTTTATACTGGATAGATACTTAGGCCTAATCTTCATTGTTTATACTGGATAGCCCTATAGAAAATTTCTGGTACTGTATTAAATATATTTTTAATACGACATGTCTGTACCAAGTTGTTATAATGGGATTTGGCTATATATATATATATATATATATATATATATATATATATATTATATATATATATATATATATATATATATATATATATATATATATATACCCTGCCAACGACGGATGTGTCGGGCAACTTGTGCAAATAAAACGGTGACAACGCATTTACATTCTCTGGACTACATCCTGCTGGAAATCTAGAATGGATCATGGTGGTGCTACAAGAGACCTAGCAGGAGTTTGAGAATGAACGCTGAAGAAGAAGAAACTATATATACAGGTTGAATTTCTTCTTTTATCGTTGGCTAGGTCTACCCCTGACTCTTCTTTCTGCTTCTCCTCTCTTCATATATGATTTATAAACTAATGAATCACACAGCATTCTTTCCAGATGACCAAACCAACAAATGCAATGGTTTGATCAACTGGAAAGAATGCAGAATACCCTATGCACCGTGTTCGGCGTTGAAGGAACATATATAGATAGATAGAATAAACACAATTATCATGGACTAAAACAATGAAATCAGCAGGAAATAATATATGATAATTATCAAATTATCCATTTAGTTGTGAGCAGGTAGCTCTTGACACGTCTTTCGAACAAAAGCACAGGTTCTTCTCTGGCTGTGTCACTGAGGCGACACCAGTATATTCATATAAGATGGATGTGTGAGAGAGGTTTATGGCTGCATGTGTAGTCCCCGAATGGAGCCGATGTTCAATATCCAGGGATTACCAAGTTCTGCCAGAAGAACATCATGCACATCTGAGCGAACTATGACATCATTTTTCTGTCAGATTTGTGTACCCATCGGCGGTGAAGAGACAGCTAGAATTCCCCGTCACTGATGAGTCTGCCACGAAAGGACAAAGGTTCAATGCCCGATAGCCTGCATATCTTCTTCATTTATGGAGATTATTTGATAGAAGACAAAAGTAAGAAATTGAGATGAGGTAATAATGATGATTCTTTTTACAGGTGACAGGTTGTCAGCATATCCCCAATTTTCCTTAGTCGCCTCCTATGGCATGCCTGGAAAAAAGTACTGTGGGCCTATTCTGTGACCCTGAACTAGAACAGGCCCCGGTTCTCACGCGGGCGACATAGACTAATATATCAAGTATATAAATTAAGCAGAGAAATTTGACTAAATTTCAGAAAATAAAATTCATGATAGTCAGCAAAATCATAGACAACGAACGCTTAACATAAAAATACACGGAGAGATACTGCAACAAGTAGATCATTAACAATATCTCGGACACCTAGGGCCTAATTAGCAAAAATGATTGTACAAATTAAAAATTAGTTATAAAATACTGCATTTACGCTAAATTAAAGGGTTGCTCAGAAGCATGGGTAATGAACAAACAGCTTGAAGTCAAAATTGATGCATTTGAGATGCGGAGATATATATATATATATAGTTATTGAAAGATAAGACTACGAACAAAGAGGTTCTGACTACGCAAGTAGGTAAAGAATAAACGCTATTAAAGGAAATAAAAATCAAACAAAGTATTTTATACGTTAAATTAGAGATACAATAAGAACACCGACAGGAAAATTCTGCAATAATTATGATGCAGAAATCCAGGCAATTAGTGTGGCAGCTAAAAAACTGCTGAACTCCAACTCTGACCTACAGCCTGTGGTATTCCTGACAGATGCAAGGTCAGTGCTTCAAGCTCTCCAGTCTGAAAAACTAACAGACTTGAAAAAACTACTTAGCGAACTGTCTTACAAGTATAGGGTAACCATGCAGTGGATACCCTCTCACTGTGGAATACCAGGAAATGAAAAAGCAGACCAACTGGCTAAGGTAGGTGCTGCGAAAACCAACCAGATATACCAATCACCTACCATCAGAAAAAACAGATGATCAAGTCAATAAGAAAGCCACAAACACCAACACAAGATGACTATCATATTATGAACAGACAAGAACAAGTTATAATTCTACGTCTCAGAACAGGATACAACCGACTCCGCAGTCACATGTATACAAAGTTCAAGATTGGCAACACAGCCATGTGGACAGGCAGCACAGAGTGCCAAACATATACTTCAAGAGTGTTCTGAGCATGAAACGCTGAGGCAGAAATATTGGCCAGAGGAAACAACACTGGAATCAAAACTCTATGGGACACTGTATGAACTACAAAAGACAGTGAGTTTTATTAAGGAGACAGAATTACAGATATAGACATGTTTCAAGTGAACGAAAGAAGAATAAATACGTTAAAATACATGATACCCTCCCAGTTAAGACCTTACTGGAGGGGGATTGAGGTAAGGCGAACAAGATGTGTGCAGAGATAGACGTGGGATGGATATATCACGAACTGAACGTGTTATAGCTCGTCAGAGTGCGCAGTAAAGGCAAGAGACAAAGGATATAAGAGTTCCGTTACAAAACCTTTTTTGTGGAGACGGAATTTGATGATAAATTTGTTATTGAATGGGCATACTAAAAGACTTCACATCCTCGTTAGTCCGGACCACCTCGAGAAAGATGTAACTGTTCACATTCTCGTTTGTTCACATTCTCGTTAGTCAGGACCACCTCGAGAAAGATGTAACTGTTCACATCCTCGTTACTCCGGACCACCTCGAGAAAGATGTAACTGTTCACATTCTCGTTAATCAGGACCACCTCGAGAAAGATGTAACTGTTCACATTCTCGTTAATCAGGACCACATCGAGAAAGATGTAACTGTTCACATCCTCGTTAATCAGGACCACCTCGAGAAAGATGTAACTGTTCACATTCTCGTTAGTCCGGACCACCTCGAGAAAGATGTAACTGTTCACATCCTCGTTAATCAGGACCACCTCGAGAAAGATGTAACTGTTCACATTCTCGTTTGTTCACATTCTCGTTAGTCCGGACCACCTCGAGAAAGATGTAACTGTTCACATTCTCGTTTGTTCACATCCTCGTTAGTCCGGACCACCTCGAGAAAGATGTAACTGTTCACATTCTCGTTAATCAGGACCACCTCGAGAAAGATGTAACTGTTCACATTCTCGTTAATCAGGACCACATCGAGAAAGATGTAACTGTTCACATCCTCGTTAATCAGGACCACCTCGAGAAAGATGTAACTGTTCACATTCTCGTTTGTTCACATTCTCGTTAGTCCGGACCACCTCGAGAAAGATGTAACTGTTCACATCCTCGTTAGTCCGGACCACCTCGAGAAAGATGTAACTGTTCACATCCTCGTTAATCAGGACCACCTCGAGAAAGATGTAACTGTTCACATTCTCGTTTGTTCACATTCTCGTTAGTCCGGACCACCTCGAGAAAGATGTAACTGTTCACATTCTCGTTAATCAGGACCACCTCGAGAGAGATGTAACTGTTCACATTCTCGTTAATCAGGACCACATCGAGAAAGATGTAACTGTTCACATTCACGTTAATCAGGACCACATCGAGAAAGATGTAACTGTTCACATTCTCGTTAATCAGGACCACCTCGAGAAAGATGTAACTGTTCACATTCACGTTAATCAGGACCACCTCGAGAAAGATGTAACTGTTCACATTCTCGTTAATCAGGACCACCTCGAGAAAGATGTAACTGTTCACATTCACGTTAATCAGGACCACCTCGAGAAAGATGTAACTGTTCACATTCTCGTTAATCAGGACCACCTCGAGAAAGATGTAACTGTTCACATTCTCGTTTGTTCACATTCTCGTTAGTCCGGACCACCTCGAGAAAGATGTAACTGTTCACATTCTCGTTTGTTCACATTCTCGTTAGTCCGGACCACCTCGAGAAAGATGTAACTGTTCACATTCTCGTTAATCAGGACCACCTCGAGAGAGATGTAACTGTTCACATTCTCGTTAATCAGGACCACATCGAGAAAGATGTAACTGTTCACATTCTCGTTAATCAGGACCACCTCGAGAAAGATGTAACTGTTCACATTCTCGTTTGTTCACATTCTCGTTTGTTCACATTCTCGTTAATCAGGACCACCTCGAGAAAGATGTAACTGTTCACATCCTCGTTAATCAGGACCACATCGAGAAAGATGTAACTGTTCACATTCTCGTTAATCAGGACCACCTCGAGAAAGATGTAACTGTTCACATTCTCTTAGTCCGGACCACCTCGAGAAAGATGTAACTATTCACCACTTACTTTGATTTTCTGTTATGACAAGTTATGCCAGACAACACCTGCTACCCAAGGATTGATAAATACAATTTAAAGTGCTCACAGTCTTCACTCTTCACCACGTCCTGGAGCACTTCTTGCATTCGTCACATCAAAGTCACTGAGATATGCATGTGTCCATCACAGGTGTCAGAAAATTCCTGCCGAGGTAAGTGAACCAGGAGAAAGGTGGGGTCAAGACAAGTCATATTCTGGGAAAGGTCAACTCTCGCCTCTGGAGATAAATTAGCAGGGCTTACTTGAACGTTAGAACAAGTGCTGTCTGAGTATTTGGAGTGACTACATCTATAAGGATTTAAACAAGAGCAATATAACAGACGTTCTAAATGGTCCAATCCCAGATTAAATGCACACTTTGTTGTATTATTTCTCTTGGCTATGGTGATCAGTTTATGTGTTTCATTTATTAATTAACACATTAATTTACTCAGGGTTAATTACGTACAATTTATTCAGGGTTAATTACGTAAAATTTATTCAGGGTTAGTTATGTAAAATGCAACTCTCCTAACCCTAGCACTAACCATAACCCTAAATAAATTAATATGTACAGTCATCCCTCAGTTATCGCGGTTAATAGGGATCAGAACTGACCGCGATAAGTGAAAAACCGCGAAGTAGTGTCATCCTCTCATTTTTAACACACGTAAATTTTTTTGTGTATGTATAATATCAATAAGTGTATATGAAACCATATAAGTGCATATGTTATCATTAGAACATTAAAGAATAATTTCAAACATGTAAATAAAATTTTAATGGTATAAATAACATACATAAAATAATGTATAAATAATATAAAAACGTGTGTAACACACATAGAAGTAACTAAAGTGTACATACTATAAATATGTTTTTAGAAATCCGCGATGTACTGAGACCGCGATAAATGAACCGCGAAGTGGCGAGGGATAACTGTAAATTAATTATTGTTTAATCATTGATATAATATTTAGATTAACTATCCCTTAAAAAATCGAATCTGGGATTGGACCTTCTGTATTTGTGACTTTCGGTCATTTGTTATTTTCCGTCTATCACTCGTATCGTAAATCAACCTTCACTTACCGTATTTGATCTGTTCTCACCCACAGATCGTTGAATGTGTTCTTCTTGTCCGTATTCTTCTTCTTCTTCCTATTTCCTCCTTTAGAAATTTTGTCTGTATTCAAACTGAAACAACCGAAAATAATGTCTTTCCAATTTCTGTATTGCAACTCAATATCTATATTGTGAAATCACACTTTGCCCACTCGCTTGCTAGCTACAAAGATAATATCTATCAATGTACGAACTAAGTTAGTAACTTCTGAATATATATATATATAGAATATAGAATATATATATATATATATAGAATATATATATTTATGTATAGGAATATTGAGAATTAATGGAAAGAGAAGAAATAGCTTGGAACGGGAAATTTTTAACGCAAAAAATTTTTCACAAACGTTTAAGACCACACGGTTTACCGTTATCAAACTGTTTTACATGAGTGTGACTGAAACGCCAATAAGTGGAGATCAAGAAAAGGTCGTCTGTCTCAGGTGTAATGTCAGTTTTGCCAGAGAGGTACTGCTCTGTCTCAAAGTCAGTATTAACTATCTATACATTTTGCTCACAACTAGTCCAGCTGCCCTCGTTCTTGAGTAAGTATTAATTTTCGTACGTCACTTTTGCGGTGCGATGCGGTGACTTTTCACAAGGGGGCTTAGGTTTTATGATCTTTCACCTCCATGCAACACGATCCATGGCATCCAGTTCCCATTCTTCCGTATCAATGCATGTGTCATGCATATCGCGTTTGCACACGTCTTTGTACTGAAGTAGAGGTCGACCATGATATAATTTCTCAGACTGTAATTCTCCATAAAGTAGATCCTTCGGTATTTTGACATCTTCCATCCTCCTAATGTGTCCCAGCCATCTGCGTCTGTACAAACTGAGCTTATATAAAATACTGTGGCATTCCGTTATTTCCAATGCATCAGTGCTAGTAACTTTGTCCTACCACCTAACTCCAAAATGTGTACCTAGGTACAAGATTTGTACCATTAGAAAGCTGTTTAGTCGTCTCTCCTGGTACATATATGTTGACCATGTTTCATTACCGTAGAGAAGAGTACCGATGATACAAGCTTGGTAAACCTGGAGTTTATCTTTTATTGAAGAACTTTCCTAGAACCTTCTTGTTAGTCATTGTTGTAGATGTCGTGCCAATCATGGTGCTTATTTCATGATCCAGGAAAATTGTACTGTTGACTGAGGATCCTAAATGTATAAAGCGGTCAACAACCTCTAGCTCATAAGTTTATAAACATCTTCTGGCTACCGCCCATTTTGCAATACATAAATGTTGTAACCCTCCACCCATTATATTAGTTTTCCGCGTTCAAGCCGTTTGATATTTTCTACGTAAATAACAACTAATGGCGCATGACCACTTCTGCCGTTATATAATCGAAAAAAATAGTGGCTAATATGTGCATCATTCATCTTGAACACAGTTATTGCTAATCGTATTGTGCTGAAACCTAGCCTATATGTAAAGATTACAAAATGTATTCTCTAATAAAATTATGCACAGTTTCATACAATGATTTCAATATGATGATGATGAATACATATTACGAGATTGTAGTAAAGTAGTAAGAATCTTATTGTAACAATTTAAACACCATAAAATATATTACAAAATTGGTTATTTCGAACTTATAAAGCACAATGCAATTCAAACATAAGAAATTAGTGTAAGGTTTCAAACAATGGTTTAAATATGAAAATTCGGTATTGATATTAAGAAATTGTATTACATTAGTTTACAAAATCTTATTGTAGTAATTAAAACACCATATTACAAAATATATCACGTAATCACGAAATATAATTGATATTTATATATATTATTAATTTCTCATATAAGTTTCCCAGACCCCTAGATCTCCTGAACATCCTCTAATTTCTTCTGAACCCACTATCGCTCCCGCCCCCCTCCCCCCAAAAAGTCTTCAGCGCCCACTGGGGGACGGCTCCGCACACTTTGGGAACATATGCTCTAACTCATTACAATTGATGATAATTTGTGACTGCTTGATGACAGCCTACATCAATATTTCCGTCTTATTTTTGCTTCTTCTTCTGCGCGTTCGTTCTCAAACTCCTGCAGATCAGCAGGGTGTAGTCAGGAGAACGGACTGCGTTGTGTCATGTTTTACAACATTGCTGCGATATATGCGCCTTTCGGCCGGACACATCCGACTTCAGCATGGCTTTGGGTCACTGACCCTATATTGGATGGGACAGCCAACTCATCCTATAACCTCCTTAGTCGCCTTGTACGACATGCACAGAAGGTAAACAGTGTTGCTATTATTGCTCCCCTTTCGGGCCCCAACAACACACAGGCGTTATTTCTGCTGATTGTTAGTTCAAACTCATGGCAGGCATCAGAAAAAGAAGCTAATATGTTTTGCAGTTCCTCCTCTGAGCGTCTCATAATTATAGTATCATGTGCACAGAGTAACTTTCCTATTAGGACCTTCTTTATACTGGTTTTTGGCTGTCAACCTTAGAGGATTGTAAAAGCTACAATCTGTACGAGAATGGATGAATATACCACTATCGTGGCCGTGAAAAACATGTTTGAAGAGTAGAGAGAGGTATATTCCATAAAAGCGTGGGAGCAAGAATGTAGCCTTGTTTTACGCCACTCTTGATCACAAACTCCTCTGAAAAAAACACCATCAAAGTTGAAAGTAGCTTTCATCCCTGTGTTGAATAACTCAACTTAGGAGGGTTGCTAGGTAGTCGATCTTCCAGAGTTCTTTGAATAAGCCACCACGACTTACAAAGTCGAATGCCTTTGTAGATGAATGAAATCAAAATACAGGGGCTGAATTTGTGCATGACATTTCTTTATGATATAGGACCAATATAAAATAGAACAAGTCAACGCTTCGACCAAATAGTCTATAAATCTTCCCAGGCGGTAACATAAGGGTTAATAGAGACACACACACGCGCGCACACACAAACACGCCGTATTATTGGCTATATAATCCACTAAAATAATTTCTAATACAATAACAGTATATTCCATCCAACATCAAGAAGAATTTAAAGAATATACTGAGGTAGAAATGTGGAGGATGCAATATTGCTGTGGTAGAAATGTGGAGGATGCAATATTGCTGTGTTAGAAATGTGGAGGATGCAATATTGCTGTGGTAGAAATGTGGAGGATGCAATATTGCTGTGGTAGAAATGTGCAGGATGGAATATTGCTGTGAAATCTAATATTTGAATCAAGAAAGATGACTAAGCATAATTCGTATCAATCAAAAGACAAAACATGCAAATAAGACTAAAGGTCTTATGTCTCATGGCAGCAACATGCCGTCGGTGATGCCGATAGCTCTTCATGTACTAATCCACAGCAACTATTAGGTTGAGGTCACCATTTCCCTTTGTGTAGTCTTTACCTCCCCTAACTCATGTGTCACGCACTCATTTACAGATGAGTGAATTGACTTGAGAAGTTGTCAAGCCAAGCGATAACTCACAACCACGGATATATGTATTGTGTGGATGTGGTTTCGAACCTAGCACGCTGTAACCCGGTGATAGCAAGCAAGCTCACTATCAACTACGTTACCGCGCTCCCATAGTCAAATAAAACTACAGACCACAAAAATACAACATATACCAACCAACCTTTTAGCAAAAAGATAATGAATATCGCCGTAAATGACATCAGAAGGTTGTGGAAAATCATCTGAGAGTACAAATTTGCGAGATTTTCGTGGTTGTTTGGTTCGAACTTTGTCCCACCTGCAACAATTAATATATACTACTTGTTAATATTAACATCATCGTCAATGTTCTGTGTAGAGATGTTAAACTACGAAAGAGAAAAGACAGATCATCGCCAGCACAATCAGGTTTGCTACAGTGTGTAATGTATTGATAAATTACAAACATTTTGTAATGTTCAAATGTCACTCGTCATGAAATTTATGTTTCATAGCAAACTTTCTTCGTCATCGTTCATTTTCAAACTCCCGATGAATCTCTCTTGTAGCAGGACCATGGTCCTACTATATTTCCAGCAGGATGTAGTTCAGAGAATAGAAATACGCTGTGTTGCCATTTTATTTGTGACAATGACCCAACACATCCGTCTTCGGTGGATATTAGCAAATTTGAAAATGGTTCAATTTTAGAACAATAGACAGCCCAAGACGTCGAAAAATAACGAAGATCTTGTGATTATGAAAACTGGAAGGTGCAGGGTAGTTTGAACAGAACCAAGTGTCTTACAAAATGGCAGTGAATACAACGTTCTGTAAAGGTCATATCGTATACAAGTTGTTCTTCTTCTGTGTTCCTACTCTCTTTTACAAGCAGCGAAGATAGAGATCGGGACGATTCTCTATAATACGATACGATCAACAACAGCTCGACAAAGTGAAACCACTTCGGGCGAGTAGTATAAGGATACGGCCAGAGTAAAGTGAACGATGTCTAGTGTAAATAACAGTTGTACGTAGTCTTTAATAATCAGCAACAGACCAAGTTGATGCACCAACATTGATACCTATTTGATGTACATAATCTATGCCTTACTGGTGTACTTGATTGATGCCTTGATGTTGTGAATAGACGTTATAGCACAAAAATAAACAGAAGTCTTCAAGGCGAAGAAGCTGGATGAGCTGTGTCGCTTTACGTTCATCACCATACATATCATTGATTGCGCATACACTTGTTCTCACAGTATAAATGACCAGGTTAACTCTCCCATCCCCCCTCCTGTCACAACTACACTATCGAACATCACACTTAAGGAGCATAATCATATTTAACCTTCTAAATGAAGTTTTTATAATTTAAGTTTTTAATTGTATTTCACTGAATTCATTCTCATTTTATTATGTTGTCGTCCGCATATGGAAGGTCGTCTGACGGACATACTATTGGCCTATATGACAAACCTTTATGCAACATTAAACTCTCAGTAGATGACATGGAGACTTTCTTCCCGTGGATTTTCCACATTATTTGATCTGTATAATTATATTTCCCTCTGTGGTTCAACATTCAGAGAATTCATCTTCTCGGTATGAAATAAAGTTCTAAAGAAACCACTCCATTGCACATAGGAAGTAAGAGTTAATCGCTCGTAATTCCATTTATTTTCCATATATTAACTCGGATTCGAAACAACAATATGTTTTTATAAGTTTCTATACACAATACTTCTTCTTCTTCGGCGATCATTACTCAGTCAGGTTGGGACTTCGGATTCTATGATATAGGCTGCTGTCTGTTTTAAAGTGTCCACTGTGCCATACAGTTTCTCTTCAACACTGATTGGGGTGGGCCATGTCTTGTTTCTCAGGTCTGCATACTGGGGACATTCTTGTAGGATATGTTCTGCTGTCATATTTGCAAGGCTGCAATGGCAGAGCCCAGTTGTCCCTATTTTGAATTTGGTGTACAAATGATGTCTCATTTTGTTGTGACCAGTTCTGAGGCGCAGCAGGATAACCTGGTCTCTTCTGGACAGTTGGTAATACCCGTCATCTGCATTATATTTGGGGTGGTCTTCTTTCCACTTTTTGTTATAGTTGCCTTTAATGATGGTCTTCACTTCTTCATAACTGACCAGATAGTCTTCTTGAGGTAACTTCCCTCCTTCTTTGGTCAGTCTATCTGCAACTTCATTCCCTTCAATGTTACAGTGTGCCGGTATCCACTGGATTACTACTCTTTGGAAATTATTGTACAACTGAACTAGCACTGCCCTCAATTCATTCAGTTCGGTGCTCTTGTGTAGCTTCAGTTATGACAGAGAGTGCATCTGTTAGTAGTACAATATTCCTGTGCACTTGTTCTTTGTGTTGTAAGATAGTTTCTGCTGCTTTCTTGAGAGCTTCCATTTCTGCTTTAAAATTGGTTGAGAGCTTGCCTGTAGCTATGGCTAGAGTAACATCTTTCCCGCATTTTAGTCTGAGGGTCACTCCTCCACCTCCATTCTCAAAGTATAGTAGTTAAACAATTTAACTATATTTTACATGAAATTTGGCTACATACAGTTCTATCTGGCAAATCTGAGCACAGGAAATGTTGCTACAGGCAATGTTATAATCTGCAAGCAATATTTATTACTGTAATTGACAAATAAGGACTGACAAAAATTAAAGAAATAATACATTTTGATATAAACCTGGCAACTCACGCGAGCGACTGGCAATTCAATTTGGTATTTGGCCATTATCTTCCCCCTCCTTGTCATTGGCTATTAACTGTCTAAGAAGTACTAAGAAGTATGTAACCAGAAGGCCTGTGTATACATTCATGACAGCAAATAACTGTTAAATATCTCGTTCTGTGATATTTTTATCTTGGGGTAAGCCAATGAATTTCATTGTTATTTTAAATCTTGGTTAACATTTCTTCACAAAGTTTAATGTGGTCTGCTTTGTTTTTGCATTCTGCATTCTTTTCCTGGATTTGTCTACATGACGTGGCCATTCTGTTGGTAATGTAAATATTCTTATTTCGAAGGCGTTCGCCGTATGAAATTCGGACGTCTAATTGTTATATACATCTAGATATAGTTCATTTTGAAGAATGTTAGAGCATAGCACAAAGAATACATTTTACAATTCACAAAAAGATATAAATCACACAAAACATAATAGGTAACAGTTTACAAAACAAACTGCATCACCGTTTCGTCTTTGATATCTTTATCAGGAAGCTACAGCACAAACGGGGAAGAAAGTTATATATTATCGAATGGTTCTGGAAAACAACAAATCCAGCCAAAATATTTAAAGTTCAAATGATTAGTAGTGATGGAAGACAATATGATAAAAGAAACACACAAAAGAAATGTATATTCACATAAAAAAATCAACAAGAAACAATGTAAATAAAAGTCATGTGCACCTTGTAATGTTCTCGCTTGGTCCTGTGTGGTTTACAGTTAATCCTGTTCGCCGAAGTCTGTCTATCACAGTTTCATTACCCAGAAAGTGGCCTGCAGAAATATAGAACGAATTAACCGCAAGTATCTTCTGTTTCACTTACTATCAACTAATAAAAGATAAACATACAAGGATTCAATGATTTGCAATGGAATACGTGACATCACGGCAGGGATTGGTTGTAAGTCAAAACATGACTTCTGATTCTGCGTCTGTACTCAAACTCCTGCAGATTGGCTGTCATGGTGTACATCTAGGCTACGATATTTATGCCTATCGGTCTGACACATCCGATTTCAACATGCTTCTGAATCACATTGACCATCTGTGAGATGTGACAGCCAACTCCTCACCATAACCTCTTTAGTCGCATCTTATGATGTGTATGGCAGGTAACAGTGTCACTTTTCTTTGTCTCCCTTTCGGGTGCATACAAAGATAAGTAAGAGTTCGTTTATATTTTCTTTGTGCTATTTTTTAACTATGCTGGCGCAAACGTAATAAACTGGTTATACATTTTTGAGACAGTTTTTACAAGTATAGGCAGATATATAATAATTTTAAGGCAGAAGTGGACAATCTTTTCTTGTCGGCGGGCCGGATTAAGCATCTCTGGTGTGATATGAGACCAACATCGCCAAATTACCGAATTTGAAACCCGCCTCAGGCACACGTGCATCCGGACCATTCAGAATACAATGACAAACTACTGACCGTATAATATTGCCAATAAAATCACTACAGCACAAAAATGCTGGGGTGATGGCTACATAGCATATGCTTGGGAGCCGCGTTATCGTAGTGATTAGCGCACTGACTTCGAATATGAGTGGTCCTGGGTTCATTCCCCAGTTGAGGCGGAAATATTTTTCAGATCACAACGGCTCCAGGGTCTACCCAGACTTAAATGGGTACCGGATTAATCCGGTTAATCCGGGGAGTAAAAACTGCGAGGGAGAGGAGATGGCTAACGCCCTCATTTGCGGAGCCTCTGAAATGTGAGATCGCTAACATCTCGTACCCCTCCGGCATTAATAAATGCTATGTGTTACTTTACTTTTTTAGGATATGCTACCAATGGGATATGCTACCAATGGGATATGCTACCAATGGGACTAAGAAGATATTGTGCTGTTCATTGGAGTTTCAATAAGTGTTTCCTGATGTACGGAATAAATGCATTTAATATTTTTAGATCAATAATCCTGGCGGATTAGGAATACAATGCTTTGGCGGACAGGATTTGGAACTCTGTTCAAATGCGTATTTTACATACCCCAACTGTATGGGAACTACGAGTGTTTAAAACAAACAGAAGACAAATATATTTGTCCAGCAGTAAATGTACAAATTTGCAGATTATCAAGAACCACTTTTGGCAGTGGTGAAACGGCGTAAACTTGTTTGGTTTGTTTGGACATGTAACAAGACACGACTCGCTTTCTAAATTTATTTTGCAAGAAACAGTCGAGGGTGGAAAGAGGAGAGGGAAGAAAAAATCCTGGATTGATGACATCAAGGAATGATCGTAATTTTACTACACTGCTCCCAATGGCTGAGAATTGAGTTTGGAGGGCTTTTTGTGATGATGTATCCAGTATTTCCTGGTTGCAATTGCTCAGTGGTTATCAAGAGTGGTCTCCAGGTGAGTTTAGTTTGACCCCGAGATATGTAGGTTTTTCTTCATATGCTAAGTCACATCCATTTCTTTTGTAGATTTGCTTTTTCTTGGTGGTTTGAAAGTGAGAATATGGTTCCCCCCAGTTTTTGAGAGGTTGATCTGGACGCCAGTCAGATGCCCATTCAGATAGGGTGTCAAGTTTGGTCTGCATTTTGTTCTTTTCACTTGATAGGTTGCCTGCCATACTCCAGGCAGCAAAGTCATCTGCATGGAGGGCCTCTGAAATATTATGTAACAGTTTCTCTCCAACATCATTTATGAATACTAGGAAGATGTTAGGAGAGATCCCTCATCCCTTAAGCATTACTTTCTGGAGAGTAACACGTTTTTGCTTAGTTTACCATCTACTTTTACTTTTGCAGTACGGTAGCAGGGGAAATCTTTTCTCCAGCTGAACATTCTGCCTTCAATTTTTTTTTTTTTTTTTTTTTTTTTTTTTTTGAGAAGCTTAAACAGGAGTAAATCTTTCCATTCTTTGTTGAATCACGTCCATAAAAGTTGTCAGCACTTTGTTCTTCTTTTGAAAAGCGTTTTCTATTTCCTGTGCTAAGTATTTGAGCTGGTCTTCAGTTCTTCGATTTTTCCTATAGGCCGACTGTGTCTTGGTGAGCTTTGGATTTTTCTCTAGATATTTTATTAGTCTAGAGTTGACTATTCTCTACATTGCTTTTCCTACGCAACTCAAGAGGCTGACTGGTCGGTAGCTTGATTTGCTTGATTTTTATTTTTATTTTTTACCGATTGGAATGATGACAGCTTCACGCCGTAAGTCTTACATTTTACTAGTTTTCCATGATTGGTTGAAGAAGGTAAGGAGCTTGTTTATGCTGATTGGCCCTATGTTCCTGATCTTATCATTGGTAATGTCATCCTTTCCTGTGGCCTTTTTGGTGTTTTTTTTCTTATGGTACCATTTAGTTATGCGATGGTAAAGGATGTCTTCATGCATAGCTTTGGATTTTGATTCTTCAGTTTTCTTTTAATTTCTTTTTGGACTTCTTTGATACGTGTATGAGAGAGTATTGTTGTGCTTTCTTCATTGTAGAAGCCATCTAAAATGTTTGCTGCCATTTTTCCTGAGTTGAATTTTCCCTCTTCTTCGATGACAGTCTTGTAGTGTGAATTCTTTGTTTCTTCATTTAGAGTTCTTGAAAGGTTCCAAAGTTTGATTGTGTCTTCTGTCGCGTTTAGCCTGCTGGTCTTTTCGTGCCAGCTCTTTTGAATCTGTGTTCATTTTTTGCTCATTGAACGTGTTTTTTTATTTCATAGTGGTTCTTTGTACCTTCTACTGTAGTATTTTGCTCCATTGCATGCCTTGAATCATTCAGCTTATTATGCAATTTTTCTACGATCTCACTCCAATAAGGCTTGTATTCTCTTCGTCTGCCCCTTGGAATTAATTGCCTTCTGTGCGGATTGGAGTATCGCTTTGTTTATTTGTGAGATGTTCTGGTTTATCTTGTTTGTGAGGGCGATATTCTGGCAGAACCGATCTGTGTGCTCACTGAAGAGGGTCAAGTTTGCTTTTTTGTAGTTCCAGCTTGGGGACATGTTATATTGTCATGTACTTCCTGTCTTGGAGATTTTCACGATGACTGGTACATGGTCACTTCCTCCCAGTTGACTGTCTACTGTTCTTGTAATGTGTCTTATATATGTCATCTGTTGCACTGGCAAGATCTGGTGAGCTAGTTTTTTCAGACTTTGGAGTAGAATGTTGATGTATATCGTCTGGCTGGTTTAAGAGAATTAGTTTATTTTCAATCATCTAAATTTTATACTTTAAAATACGATGTGAAAAAAGACTTTGGGTGTAGCAACTGCTCATAGAAATGTATACGGAAAAACTGGAATTATTAAATGTAAATAAATTAAAAGAACGTCCTTGGTGTAGTTCAAAACATAATTATTATTTAAGTTAAATAAAAAACATATAATTTTTTAAAAATACATTTAAATATAATCATTACATGGTATACAGTAAAAGGCAAGCGTAAAGAACTCCAGGTTAATGCAAATGTGACCCCCAAAAACCCAGCGCCCCAGATGTTGGCTAACAACAACCCAGTTCTAGCAAAAGCATTATAATATATAATAAAATATAAGAAATAAAATATAATAAAATGTATATACGAACCAAAACGGAAAATGGAAGGAAAATTGATAGTGAAGTAAACGTTAAAATCGGCGATATAACCATTATTGCACCGAAACTACTCACCTCTACCCCCCACTCATGTCCTCATAAGCGTGGATAGTACCGTTAGTTCCGGTTTTTACAACAAAGTTTTAATCGTGAATAGAATCATGATCGTTACTCGTAAAGTTGTAGAGAGGTGCTCACTAGCGCTTTTTAACTCTCATGGTGCGAGCACAACATTACACTAGCAAAATGGTGCTCACGAGCACCGGGTTGCGAACTGGTGTATGGGTTATGTATCATTTTCAGTATAGGCAATTTGTTGGCGGAAGTGAAAAACACACAGGTTTGGGGCGCGGTATGGGAGGTCAGAATCTGACATTAGCGGCGAAAATAAATCACTCCGTGAATGAAAGGTGACCGGAGGTCAGAGGTTAACGTTTAATCTAATCTGTGGTGTCTCCGACACGGTGTTTGAAACGGGTGGGCAGGCATAAAATAGGCATATCCTTCCAGACGTCTGATAAGCTACTTAGTAACATGTCAGAGCATTTCTCTGGTAATATACAAGCTACCGTCTAGCTGGCCCTGGTCTTGTCACTAAAAGACTCTTATCTATGACTGAATGTAGATTTCTAGGAAATATACGGTAGCAAAGAAGAAGCGATTCATTATAAATTTGCGCTGTTTTCATCCCCAACCTGTAACTCTTGAAAACTCCTGAAGTCGTCGTAGTTGAGTTACCAGAACCGCGAGCTACATTATGTTTTGATGGTTAAAAGCTCTGATAAAACCAAATTTTTCTAACGTCCACGATTTTAAAAAAAGCGTACATTGTCATCATAAGAGGTATATTTTTACTTTAAAAAAAACCCCAAAAAACCAACCTCGTAGTCGTTGAGATCAACTTTTTGTGTGGTCGTTATCAGGAGGTGCATTGCCGATTGACGCACGATCTCTAAAATACTCTTTCTAGCCTCGGAGGAGCGCGGTAGCCTAGTTGATAGTGAGCTTACTTTCTATCACTGGGTTACAGTGTGCCAGGTTCGAAACCACGCCCGGACACACACAAATCCGGGTTGTGATTTCTCGCTTGATACGACCATTCCTCCAGTCGACAGCTGTAAAAGGGAACTGCCCCCCCCCACCCTAATAATTGCTGCGGCTTAGTACACACGAGTTATTTTCATCCCCGACGGCAGGCTGCTGCCATGGGACATACCTTTACCTTTAGCCTGCTGTATGACGGTCGTTGTTGACTCAATAGCATACCAGGATGTTAATATATATAATACTATATCGATGCTGTCTTCCACGTTCTCTATTGCCTGCTGTAACTATGTTCTTCAGACCTTCAGCGTGTATGTAGTGTAATTCATTATAGACTAGCTTAAGTACTGACAACTGCAATAGCTCAGTAGTGTGACTAGAAACTGTACTAGAAACTGTGTACTTTAGCATTAGAAACAATTAGTACTATATATTTTAGTTCAAAAACATATTAGTACTAGATATATTTAGTAGCAGAAACATTTAGTACTAGAAAAATTATGTACTAGACACATTAAGTACTAGAGACACATTTAGCACAAGACACACGTAGTACTAGAGACATTTAGCAGCAGAAACATTAAATACTAGAAACATTATATACTAGAAACATTTTGTACTAAAAAAACTAGTAATAATGGGTGTAACCCCCCCCCCCCCACACCGTTTTCCCGTAGCTGTGTCCCAAATAAAGACAATCAAATGTATATAAAAATTAAAGTGATCAGGTTCATTTTTTTTCAAGGAAAAACACCCCATTATCGAAGTTTTAGATCTTGTCCCTGTTCTGTTTCACCTTAAGATGGTTTTTTCGCAGCCATAAGCAGCATCCAGTTTGAGAACCCTCTTGATAATGGTGCTACAGTGCATTCATCAATACAGAAATGGTACAAGTGTGGAACCCGGCCGCTGGTAACTACATCTAGATCGTTAAGAAGACCATGCAAACTTTGTTGTACATTGAAATAGTGTTAATATCCACCATTACGAGGAAATGAAAGTGGAAGAAGGTGTGCACCGTGCAATGAAGAATGTTATAGAGGAACTATACACCGAGCAATGAAGAATGTTATAGAGGAAGTGTGCACCGTGCAATGAAGAATGTTATAGAGGAACTATACACCGAGCAATGAAGAATGTTATAGAGGAACTATACACCGAGCAATGAAGAATGTTATAGAGGAACTATACATCGAGCAATGAAGAATGTTATAGAGGAACTATACACCGAGCAATGAAGAATGTTATAGAGGAACTATACACCGAGCAATGAAGAATGTTATAGAGGAACTATACACCGAGCAATGAAGAATATTATAGAGGAAGTGTGCACCGTGCAATGAATAGCATATGATCTGTTCACTTTTATTTTCTCTTTCAATTTCCTTTTTATTTTCTGCAATGTCTCGTTCACTGTTAAATCCTGATATACTGAGTATCATTCAACATCTAAATGCCAATCCTGGATTACATCAGAAAACATCAGGTCAAGTGACTTTCACACGCTTCCAGACTACCACAAGATAGTGCCCTTCATAAAGAATTACTATACAGTCACGATGGATAAAAAGCCAGGGAAGATGATGCAAAAGACGGATTACAGAAATAAAAGTATCAACGATAACAAATATATATGAGGAACACAAAAAGGCTATCTTCAGAGAACTCTTCTACCGCTGACGCTGTACAACATAAAGGTGTACACACCGAAAAGAAAGAACAACGATTCAACCTCTCGGATCTCATTAACACTTCGAGTACTTTAAAAATATAAATATATTTATGTCTCATTACATGCGATATGGTGCTCACACATCCAGAATTACATGCGGACGATGATTAGCGTCTGAAACGGTTGAGAACCTCTGTTAGCATATGGAAACAAAGAACTTGATATACTACTTTTGAAAGAAACAAAACAGAGAGAAAAATGTTGATAAAATGTGGAATAAATCTTCTCGAGTATGGTAACAACAGTCAACAACCAGTTTTTGATTGATTCCGACATATAAAATCCAGCTTGGATACCTAAGATTTATTTTACGAAGGTTTTCTCTTGTATGTTACAAATAATCATATTGACATAAATTGTATACAGAGTAACCATCTTGTATACATACGTCACACACAGTTGTGTAGATGATCTCCTCAAATTGAAAACAACAGTTGAGCATACAAGAAAAATCACTATTTTTATGATTAGTCCAATTTGGAATCGGGTCTGTTATGCACATGTCTCTCTGTTTTGGAATGCCGAGTTTTGGAATGCGGGTACACTATACAAAAGCATATGAAGTGTAATCGGGGTAACTCGGTGAAAAGGGTTAATATAATTCTATGCCAAACACTTGAACAACTGCATTGGATGATATAGGTGAAGAGTATTGTAATGAGAACCACTCTGCCCTTGTGCTGTGTGCACTGCAGCTATACAGAGAACATGTGGAAGCTAGCTATAATAAAATAATGAGGCACGGGAAAATAGACTTCTTGCACTGCGTTCATTCTTAAACTCTTGCCGAATGACATGAGGAATCAAGAGAACGGAATGTGTTGAATCATGGTTTACAGATTCGCTGTGATTTTTGTATATTTTATCCGGACACATCCGATTTCAGCATGGCTTCTTGGTAATTTAGATAATCTATGTAATGAGACAGCTAACCGCACAAAACTTACGTAGTAGCATCTTGCGACATGCGTGGCAGGTAATATTATCACTATTATGTGCCACCGCTACCTTCTCGGATCAAGCCAACACTCTGGAGTGGGAATATATTAACTATAATAATGTAAGCGTCAGTAGAGGCATGTACATCTAGATGTACAAGGAGAAGAAACGGGCTTGTAAAACGTCACAGAAAGGGTCGGCTGTTAAAATTAATTAGCAGATATTTCACGTACACTATTAGCAACGTTCTTCTCCAGCGTAGCCATGTGTTCTGATCTATCACGTCTCTGCCCTTGACTGATGGGACGGATCATTTGGTCACTTTGCGAATACTTTGTGCCGTCAGCCAAAGAAATGTACGGGAATGTCAGATATAAAATGTTACATGACTCCACTTGAGATCAGCGTGAGAAACTATCTCGGAGAAGTACTTGTTTTCTAACATACTAGTGAGATGGATGGAAGGATGGATGGATGGATGGATGGATGGATGGATGGATGGATGGATGGATGGATGGATGGATAGATAGATAGATAGATAGATAGATAGATAGATAGATAGATAGATAGATAGATAGATAGATACGGTAGATAGATCACACCGAGACTGGACACTTTTACATGGATGCTAGCCTTGGCTGATGGGTTTTGTAATGCTTAAATCCGCACTATGACACTTAGTTATTTGAATAATGTTTATGTGAGACTATGTATCGGTTTATTTGTGCAAAATAAAAACAAGCCACTGACTATTTTGATCATTTTCAAGAATAGAGACTGATGTATGTGAACAATGAATTAGTCACTGACTTATTCAGTAGTGTTCATATCTAGACTGGACACACATTTAGTTCAATAGTTTTTACATCGATATAACAAATTGGATTTTTGAACAATGTTTACATCGAGGCTAGACACTGGCTTATTTGAAAAATATTCACATCGACATTAGCCGTTGTTATATTTGAAAAAAATATTTTCATTAAGAACGGACAATGCCTTATTTCAACAACATTGAGATTTGTGTGAACAATAAGCAGAGTGGCCACTCAGTAATGTGAACAATATCCGACAAGCACTGTCTTATTTGAACAATATCAAGACTGTCCATAGATTTATTTTAACAATATCAAGACTGTCCATCGACTTATTTGAACAATATCACGACTGTCCATCGACTTATTTGAACAATATCAAGACTGTCCATCGACTTATTTGAACAATATCAAGACTGAACATCGACTTATTTGAACAATATCAAGATTGTCCATCGACTTATTTGAACAATATCAAGACTGTCCGCGGACTTATTTGAACAATAGCAAGACTGTCCGCATACTTATTTGAACAATATCAAGACTGTCCGCGGACTTATTTGAACAATATCAAGATTGGCTACTGCCATATTTGAACTATATCGAGACTGACCACTGGTATAAACAATAAAGTGATTGGCCATTGACTTATTTGAACAATAAACTGTATGTGACAAGTGTTTCGTCTTGCAATAATTAAGGAAAACAAGTAACTCGCTGAATGTTAGCTCACATGAAGAAACTTTCTAAAGCAATGAAGTCATAACCACAAAACATTTGTATCCGCATTTGTATTTCGTCTTACATATTTTTGTATTTTAGGTCAACTAATCTGCACCTAATCTGTCCCAATTATTGGGGGTCGATAGAGAATATTTGTACCATATCAGTAGTCTACCACAATCCAGTTGGTATTAACAGACTTCGTCAAATAGTACTTGCTTGGGAATGAAGCATTTGCACACACTGCTCACGTGATCCAGCTATCGTATTATACTTTTATTACGTTTTCCATTTCAAATAGTAACTGAGCACGATTTAGCAGCTCAGTGTTCATGGTTATGTCTGCCACAAAATCTGGATAATTTTGAGCAATAATAATGTATATAATAATAATAATAATAATAATAATAATAAGAAGAAGAAGAAGACGAAAAAATGTTAAATAAATATAAATAAAATTAAAATGCATCATCAATGACATTCTCATGCACAAAACAAAACAAAATAAAGAAATCAGGAAACGTCTGCACACTCAGTACTCAAATGTTGGTCTAAATTTGTTTCTATTTTAAGTGTGCTAATGTTAATTGTTTCATAAACCATGCCAACTTGTGTGCTAGTTTTAAAACTAACTCAAAGGAACATACAAAGTTGTTGTCTATAGCAACGATAAACATTCACCACCTTCAAAGTTTTCTTTTATTCTTTGATGTGGTAGCAAAACTAATGAAAAGTTTGTGAGAGTTTTATTGTGACAGTTCTGCAGCACGTGTTGACAAGCCGAGTGACTTTTAGCACCTCCACACGCGGAGATGTAAATGTTACACCGGATCCGGGTGATCACAATAACAAAGGATCTTCACTAACAGAAAAACATATAAGTGAGATCACCACACACACCGAGGAGGTAGATAGCTACATGTGAGGTCACCACACACACCGAGTAGGTAGTAGCTAGCTACACGTGAGATCACCACACACACCGAGGAGGTAGATAGCTACACATGAGTCAATATCTCACACTGAGGAGGTAGTAGCTAGCTACACGTGAGATCACCACACACACCGAGGAGGTAGATAGCTACATGTGAGGTCACCACACACACCGAGGAGGTAGTAGCTAGCTACACGTGAGATCACCACACACACCGAGGATGTAGTAGCTAGCTACACGTGAGATCACCACACACACCGAGGAGGTAGTAGCTAGCTACACGTGAGATCACCACACACACTGAGGAGGTAGTAGCTGGTTAGCTACACGTAAGATGGCCACACACACTGAGGAGGTAGTAGCTGGTTAGCTACACGTGAGATGGCCACACACACTGAGGAGGTAGTAGCTGGTTAGCTACACGTGAGATGGCCACACACACTGAGGAGGTAGTAGCTAGCTACACGTGAGATCACCACACACACCGAGGAGGTAGTAGCTAGCTACACGTGAGATCACCACACACACCGAGGAGGTAGTAGCTAGCTACACGTGAGATCACCACACACACCGAGGAGGTAGTAGCTGGTTAGCTACACGTGAGATGGCCACACACACTGAGGAGGTAGTAGCTACACGTGAGATGGCCACACACACTGAGGAGGTGGCTAGCTACACGTGAGAACTTCACTCATACCGAGGATGTAGTAGCTAGCTACACGTAAGATCGCCACACACGCCGCGGACCTCGTTACCAGAGCATGTTACTTAACCAGCTTTCTCTTGAGTTCGACACAAGGTGTTATATAGCAGCATTCGACAACAATTGTGTTTACTTGGCAGTTTCTAAATTGCGTAGAAATCTTAGAAGGTATTTAAGAGTTAACATCAAAATAAGCACATAGTAACCAGCTTTCGTTACTATGGTAATGCAAAACCCAATATCTCACTTCCATACTTTCGCGCTTTGAAACGATGCACAAGGTAACATTAAGTTGAATGGGGGGAAACAATGATTAATCAAAGACGTTCTTGCGGTGTGATAAATCCTGATACTATGCCAACGGTAACGTTTTCGAAGTGCAAATAATTATGCAGTGTTGGTCCGTTTCGGATTCCGTAAGATTCTCTTGATGTGGAGTTCAGATCTAATCAAAGTCAAGTCCCGGGTATAAAGCTTCAAGTGCAATCGAAAAATAATGAATCGCGGGTGTGCCCTCAAGTCTAGCGGTTCTCAACCTGAACTATATGGCACACTAAGCAGCAACAGCTTATGGAAGTAAAAGTAAAATTAACCTATATCATTTATGGACACTGTAGGGGTGTGCAATGTTAGCGATCTAACATTTCAGTTGCGCAGCTATATGCCGGCAGTAGCCATCTCCTCTCTCTCTTGCAGTCTTTACCTCCCAGATTAATCCAGTGTCCAATTAAGACTGGGTCGAAGCTTATCATAAGGGCGCTACGTAAATCCAATAAAAAAAAAACTCATTTAGTTTGGGAGGGGGGGGTGAAACAAATTTACCTGATTGAACCAAATAAGTGACAGCAAAAAAATGTGTTATAACACGTGAAAACAGACAGTGAAACATCTGATTAGTTCAGCGTGGGAAAATGAGTCAGACAAGGATGTGCTCTATCACCATATATCCTCAACATTTATGAGGAGAACATAAGGAGGAATGTAAGAGAGGACCAATACAGAAACAACTTCGACCACCTCAACATCGGAGTGTACGAGATACCAGGTCTAAGATATGCGGATGATACAACATTATTGACACATAGTCAAGGAGGTCTCCAACACATCATAAACTCCACTTACGAACATAGTGAAAATAAAACTTCTCAATAAAAAAAAAAGACGAAGATTATGACAAGCAACAAAATCACTAGCAAATACTTAATCAGTATCAACAACAGCGAATTATAAAGAATCAACAGTTTTGAATACATTGGTTCTCTTATCAACAGTAATAATGATTGCTGTAGAGAAGTCAGAAGGAGGTTGGTTATCGTGTCGAAGAAGCTCATACAAATTAAAAACATAAGTGTTGAACTGCTGCAAAACAATAAAACTAACATTCCTAAGAGCTTGAATACTCTCAGTGGCAATATATGGGTGTTAATCCTGGACAATCACAAAGTGAAAAATAAAAAAACATTTGAAACAAAATGTTACAGAAAAATCTTCAGAATACCATGGACCATAAAGATCACCAATGTAGCCATCCTGAGAGAAATTAATGTAAAAGAAAACTGGCTAAAAAAGAATGGTTCTTTCCAGAAAACTACAATATTTTGGCCATACCAAACGAGAGCCCAGAGAAGATCTTAATGTAGGAAATGATGCCAAGGAGACGAACAAGAGAAATACCAAGAAAAAGATGGATGCAAGATATCAAAGAATCATTTTAGAGGACCCATATAAAATATGTTACCTGCTGTTACAGATGTTGACTGAACAAGTTCAACTTATTCTTCAAATAAGATAATAACTACACTATTCACAGTTCCAGCAAGTCTTTAATCTCATCTACTAATTTGTCCTGTTTTACATCAGCCGCCACCCTCCACTCCCCCCCCCCCCCCATTCTAAAAAAAATTATGTTTCAAGCTTATTGAATCGCTCCTGATACGTGTGTCTCTATGCAAAACTTACCAGCCCCAAAGGCAAAGAAAAAACTGGTTTCGGGATGTTGTTGAAGTAGATACGCCACCCGCTCAGCCATTCGGGCATTCCTCTTGTCAATGAGTTCATGTTGGAAATATTGTTCTATCATTCGGGCCTTGTGCAGCTCCTGTGGTGGAAGGGATGAGTTAATCAAAGCTGGCACTTGGGTGGTGTCCCTGGGCAGAGAAATGCGTACATATATTTTGTTTACAAAAATTGAATGAATAAATAAACTAAAATGGTATCAAAATTAATATTTCATTCGGGAAAAGTAACTAAAACGAAACTAAATAAGAAAAATATAACTTGTAAAAGTGCACAAACATTTCGTATTTCAACTTTTTTTGGCAAAAATTATTTTTTACAATTTAAAAACACGAAAAAATATCATATTAATCCTGCATTATCTTTAAAGTTTCTTTGATTCATTGGAAAACATCTGACTTTAAAGTTTCTAGTATTCATTGGAAACCATCTGATTTTAAAGGAATGTTAGAAGCTGTGAAACGCAAAATTGAACAAGAAATATAAAAGACCACTTTGTGAGTTGTTAAAAAAAACCGGTGCAACATAGTTGTGTGAACATAGGCTTAATATAATACGAGCATAGAGTTAATATAATGGGAACATAGAGTTAATATAAGGGGAGTATATGGTTATTATTAGGGGGTTAATGCGGTCGTAGAAAAAAAACAACACAAATTTGCATTTTTTTTTTAATTGACTCATTTAAGGTGTTTCTTTACCTGTTAAATAGGAGAGAATTGAGGTCACCGCAGTTGTAATGTTGTATCAAAGCGTCACTGCTACATGGTGGTCGAGTGTCCAGATCTCTCATACTTTCATGCTGAGACAATGTCTGGTTGAGTGCAAACAACACCTGGGAAAACAATGATTGATGTTCATATAAATAACCAAAATATCGGAGGATGTCCAACAGAATGGAGAGTACCAAAGTAATCAAACAATAAGTGGGAAATACTAAATGAAGTAGAAAAATACCTAACTATACGGAACATTGATGTACATATTTGTAGACTGTATTTTAAAAAAAAAAATTGGGTTTTTCGACGTTTGTTGTTAACAAAACTCTAAAATTATCAGAATGTAGTACGAAAAACTAAATTTACTGTCATGCTTGCAAAAAAAGGAATGCATTGTGTCATGCTTGCAAAAAAAAAAAGGAATGCATTGTGTCATGCTTGCAAAAAAAAAGGAATGCATTGTGTCATGCTTGTAAGAAACGGAATGCATTGTGTCAAGCTTGCAAAAATTACACATAAAGGAGTAGATGATTGACTACATTGTGCTCGGGTTTCGCATATGCACTCCGTCTCTGTCAATACTACGTTACAGATATCATGCTTTACCTCACAACTGTGCTATCTACGCTTAATAGAAATGACACATTGCACTGCGGTGTAGCTGTTGAGCCAATCCTTAAACAGTGGTTAGATATATCACTGACGTTGTGAGCATCTCTAAGGAACTTCAACATTGATAAGGCACACAAAAAATACGCTGCCTCAATAGATGAGACAACCAATGTTCATTTGCCAAATTCTGATCAGTTCTATTCCACTAGTGATTGTGTACATATTGTAAGCAAGAATTCTTTCAGCTGCATAAAGACACATGCATGCACAGATATATATTTATATGCAACATGCTCCCTACGTTATAGTTAAAACAGGGCCGTAGAAACGTCTTCAGTAAGGTGACAAGGGATTGTGTAATTCCCTGTTTTTCAACCAAAAAAATGATACTACCTTTCTGTGTACAAGTTAAGAAGGATGGGAGGGGGGTTTAAACTGTTTTTTGGCTTAATTTTTAATACTAAAATAATGTTATGCTTTTCTAAGGGTTGCGTGTTGGGGATGTATGAACAACCACTCCTCCTCCAATCTACGGGCTTGAATGTGTCTTAGAATTATGTAACAAACATCAACATCAGGTAGCATACTCTGGACAGAATGTTGCAGTCATCATAGCCTTTAAAACTTCTGACTATCTTGAGACAATCTAGTTTCTTCTGTGAGTGTCATGTTTAGGTGGTCTTTGATATGTTGCGTTTATCTTCTGTACCATGTTTATGTGGTCTTTGATATGTTGCGTTTATCTTCTGTACCATGTTTATGTGGTCTTTGATATGTTGCGTTTATCTTCTGTACCATGTTTATGTGGTCTTTGATCTGTTGCGTTCATCTTCTGTACCATGTTTATGTGGTCTTTGATCTGTTGCGTTTATCTTCTGTACCATGTTTATGTGGTCTTTGATATGTTGCGTTCATCTTCTGTACCATGTTTATGTGGTCTTTGATATGTTGCGTTCATCTTCTGTACCATGTTTATGTGGTCTTTGATATGTTGCGTTTATCTTCTGTACCATGTTTATTTGGTCTTTGATCTGTTGCGTCCATCTTATTCGTGGCCTATCTACTTGTTGTTAACCTGACATCATTTATTCCATTATCATCTCAGCTGTTTGATATGACCTCCATTTTGCAACTTTCTATGTACTGTTGTTTAGCCAGTACCCTTTAACTATCAATTCTATGAAACAGAATATCCCTTTTGGCGATCTTTTTGGTCCATGTTATTTTGAGAATTCATCTGTCGTCTTCTTCTTCTTCAACGTTCGTTCTCAAATTCATGCAGATTAAATGGATGTAATCCGGAGAACGGAATTTGCTGTCGTTGTTTTACAGCTTGTTCGGTATCTGCATTTTAGGACTGACACATCTTACTGTTATGTATTGACATTTTTATCAATGAATTGTGACGAGCCAGCCTAAACATCCGAATTTTTACAGCAAATGATCCAGATCCTTAAATTTGCACAAGATGATAGTTATGCAAGATAAAATTAACATATTATAGATAAAGCCAAACACACAAACAAACAAAAACAAAAACAGTTGAAGATAAATGCACAGTATGGTTAAATACAATAAGATCATAAATCAACATTGTGGCCAAGATGTTATATTGTTATATGCCAAGATGTTATATTGTTATATGCCAAGATGTTATATGTATATGGTTTTTCAACCGTATACTCGAGTCGTCTTACGTTACAGCATTACGTTGTACGACCAATAACGCATGTAATCACTGACAAGGTTATTTTTTAAAATGTTCTTATGTAAAGTATAATTCGATTTAAATAAAAGCTGCACGAAAAGTAGTATGCGTGACGGTCAAATTGAAACGAAATCTACTATCTTCACACTTATCACTAAATTTAAAGTCTATCCCATACAAATCGGTTCTGGGTAATGGTATACATTTGTATGTGAAGAAAGAAATTTTAATAGCAAGCTTGAAATGATACATTACCCGATAAAAATATATTTTTGGCTTTCTGAATGCCATTAGCGTTTTAGCAAAGCGTATGTTGGCAAGCAGTTCAAAAGAAGGTAAGGTTTGTTGTTGATTCTCGCTGCAAATTTCAACATAACAAATTGGTTAATAAAGGTTATTATAGACTTCGTGTTAATGTTGTTGTCTATAAAACTGTCGCTTGTCTTCCATTCACTCGCGTTTATTTTGTTCATATTTGTATTTCTCTTGTAATTTTATCTCGTAGTTTTATTTTAGTCTATATTTTATTCACATCAAGGCTGGCTCACTGTCGTAACTCCTAATCAATCCCAGGCATAATTTATTATCAAAGGTTATGTGTATCTTTATATAACAAACACTTTCATCTCACATTCAAAGTCGTTTGACTGTGAAGGGGGTCATTCCTGACAGTCGGAAGATCTGTAAAATAAATATTTATCAATGCTTCAAAGAACATCGCCGTTGCAAGATTGTTTTCTGAAAAACGTATAACAGGAAAGAAAACTACCTTCAATAAAACAATCCATTCACAGGCAAAATTTGTGTCACCTACAATGTCAATCATCAAAGAGTTTCGATTGGCACTTTATCACTGTCTCTTTTTGCTCTGAACAAACATGCAATTCAAAACATTAAATATTTGAAGTACTGATTTTTTTTAATTGGTATTCTTTTTCTTGATACCAATTTCGATATTTTTTACTGTCCACAGTGGAGATCCATTTGTGTAGACATGAGCCCATTCCTCAAAATTGTCTTGTCCTTCTATCTCCAGTGTCAATATTTTTAGTTAGGTGGAGTATGGTTTTCTTATTCCATAAACATATGTTATTATTTAGACGTTTTGGAGGCAATTGTCTGGCTCATACGTCGGTTGGTGTTTCGATTTCTGTTGGTAGGTTTGTAAGGATATCTTTGTGTTGTTGGTGGAGATGATTGAAGAAATGACAGAAACTGGTTCTCTTCTGTCTGCTTGTAGTGCAGCTATAAAATATGGTATTCAACAGATTATTTAGTATGCGCATATTGTATGTCCTTTTGGACAAACACTCTTTCGCATGCCATGTAGTTGGCGAATATTTGCATGTTCTACATTACCATTTCTTCTTCTTTTACATTCGTTATTCAACTCCTGTTTGATGTAGTATAGAGAACGGAATGCGTTGTATCAAGATTTTACTCTTGTCTACAGTATCTGCGCATTTCAACCTCACATATTGGGATACTGAATGGCTTACTGGTGATTTTAACATATGCTGCGAGACTGTCAACTCCCAATCCACTTTAGTAGCCTCTTGCGGCATACACGACAGGTAATTCTTTGTTCCCTTTTCCAGTCCTCGTAGCCAACATACGATTTAACATTTTTGTATTAATTTAAAGAAAATAGTTGCTTATCTTATTCAGGGCGTAGCCATCAACCCAGCATTTTTTAGCTGTAGTGATTTTATATGCAATACAAATACATTAAGTATTTTGTCATTGTTTTCTGAACGGTCCGGATGCTGAAATGCCTGTGGCGGGGATCGAACTTAGTACCTTGGCCGTCACAGACGCGCTCTGTATCACTTCGCCACAGAGTCGGACATTTTTGTTACTTAACCGTAAAATAATTGGCATTAGTATATGCATCAATGTTATACTACTCTAGGAGTGTAATCATCAAAAGTGCAGTCTCCAAAACGGACTTCCAATATCCTGTCCCATGTTTTATTGGTGCTCTCTGCTAGCTGTAACCTGTCCATTTCGTAATTTTTCCCTCCCACTTATATTTCTGCATACCTCTTGCTCGTGTCTCTCCAACTCTACCTCTATGTCCACTGAGCCGCTAATACCTACATTTTGGAGACCCACTTTGCCGAAAAGCCTCTCAAATCTACATTTTAATATGAATTTACTATCGTGTTCGCATAGCAGGAAAATCGTACGGAGACAAAGGGTTTTAAACAAAGTATCATAATTTTTTTATATATCGGTAGAGAATACATGATCACTGCACAAAACCATTATGCAAAGTTGACCTAGAGGCCGACCACGAAAATGAAGGACCACCGAAATAAAAGTAGCGACAAATTGCACAATATACTCAGCACACACGAGGGCCATCTCCAGACTCTCCTACCCCTGACGCTGAAAGACAATAAAGGGTTAACGAATAGATAGAAAGATTAATCAAATATAATTGTTGCTGATAAACTGTTAAGTTACCCCTGATATTGGTATACTAAAACACCATGATCGAAGTTTCCGGCTTTGTTGGTGAAAAGAAGTGAAGTATATTCGCTATATAAGGAAAGAGGCGGAAGATGTGAAAACAGTGAAATATATTCCCTATATAAGGAAAGAGGCGGAAGATGTGAAAAGAAGTATATTCGCTATAAATGGAAAGAGGCGGAAGATGTCGTAGTCGAACTATATATTATCCTCCAACAGAATGAGAATGGTAATAAATTAAACCAAATGGTCAGGATACTCACTATTCAAGTTCGAAGCAGGGTGCACCTGATACCATCAACTAGACCACTTCCAAAAAATAAAGGATGGAAATAGCAATCCCTGTCTGACACTTCTCGCGAAATTTAGACAGTGTCTATTAATATGTGGTCGTTTTGGTTCAACCAGATACTCTAGACACAGAAATTTATTTGAAGCAATGAAAGATGTCCCTTTAAACCGGCTGTCAACTGAACAATTTCCCCGTGAGCCGGTCGGATCTTTACCTTGCACCTTGGAGTCATTGAAACGGCAGAGTGAGAGACATCTATTATCAGGTTGCAGGAAGGCATGAACGAGTTTAGTGAGACTCTTTTTAGTGTTAGTGATTCATTCATTTTTCATTTTGTTTGGAACATGCCCAATGTGAGTTTTTCTCAATTCCCTATGATTCAATCCTAGTGGGTAGTTGAACATTTGCATAGTTGCTCTTCTTCTTCTGCGTACTTTCTGCCGATTAGCAGGATGTAGTCCGGAGAACAAAATTTGTTCTGTCACGTTTACAGCTAGGTTGTGATATATCAGACTACAGCACTGATTTTAAGTCACTTCACCCTATATGGAATTATACAGCCAACTTCACCTTTTTAACATCTTAGGACGTCCATGGCAGGTAACAGTATCATTATTCTGTGTGCTTCCCTTTGAGGCACCGGCAACACACGGTCGACGGCACAGTTCTAAATTGTGGAAAAATTCAAAAATGTCAGAGAAACTTCATAATCATACTATTTCTATTTTCCGGTATTTTTTACCAGCAATATCATGATTATCGTAAGTAATCATTAATTAGCACAACACAGTGTTGCCAGAGCAGGTTGTAAGTTCCTCTACTGAGTTCTAATGTCAGATCCTCTTCGCTGTCTCCACTAAAATTTCTAAATTTTTTTATATTTGTCTGTCCGTCTTTCATCCTATAAAGTATACTTGTTGTAATGCTACTAGCCGTGACACTTCATACGCAGTATTTCCCAAATAACAAACAACAGACGAACGGCATTCTCACATTTTTGTTACAATAGCGTTTATTTTTTCAGCCCGAAAAGGAAGCAAAGACTAGCAATACTATTACCTTCCAGGTTTAGGCTAAGAGACAACATGAGGTTTTTTTGGGTTGAGATTGATTGTACCAAACTGTAGATGGTCAAAGTGAAAATCAATAGACCCTGCTGATGTCGGATGTGTCAGGCCGAGATAGCGTAGCTTGTATGTAAACCATGACACAACGCAAAGACGGATTTTCATTGTTCAAACACATCTCTCGGGATATTACATTTAATAAACAGAGGGTATCCGGCTTCCCGTCTCAACTCAGATTTTTAGAAAATGTATGGATCCCATAGGGATGAACAAACACAGAATGAAACCACAAATTCACTCAATTTATGATTACATCCAGCGGAAATCTAGTATGACCATTGTCCAGCTATAAGACTGTTTATATGGGAGTTTATTTTGAAGGAACGCTTACAAATACTAATATGAACATTGTTGATAAATCATATTATTAATTTCCACTTGTGAGGCCCACACACTCTAGCAAGATAAAATAATGTCCTTTATAAACATATTAGACAGCACTGTCCTGAATAATGGTTGATAATTTATTAGTCTTGTAGATTCAAGAGTGGCTTATTTGACAATGGTTATTGTCACAGTCATCGTGTATATGGTTGCTTGATTTACACAAGGATGTGGAAGTTGTGTAGTTTGGACCGCATATACGTCGTACGTAGGGAGAGGGAGGTTGCATAAAAAACAAAATGTTTAAATAGGGGTTCTTAAAATATTGGGGTGGGGGTGTTAGAAAAAAGTCGGTTTATCTTCTGTTTACTAATTTCTTAGTACTAAATATCGTAACCTATTTGCCCAAGGAATGTAGGAGTTTAACCCTCCCTCCGCACCCTTCCATATACGCCCTTGAGCATATGGGGGAGCCGCGTTAGCACAGTGGTTAGCGCATTGGCTATGCATATGAGTGGTCCTGGGTTGATTCCCCAGTTGAGGCGGAAATGTTTTTCAGATCGCAACGGCTCCCGGATCGACCCAGCCTTAAATGAGTACCGGATTAATCAGGGAAGTAAAGACTGCGAGGGAGAGGATATGGCTACAGCCCTCGTTTGCAGAGCCTCTGAAATGTGAGATCGCTAACATCTCGCACCCCTACGGTATTAATAAATGCTATGGGTTACTTCACTGTACGTTTATATGCACAAAAGTAAGATAAATTATGTGCAATAAAGCATTTTATATGTTTATAGGAAGTCCAGTGCTCATGGCTTTAACTCCAATCAATTATATTTATGGAATTGTAAACACATACGCTCAAAGTTACAAATTTGTGGCTTGTGAGAAGAATACAGAAAATACGATGAAGAGCTAAAATAACTAACATCAAGTTCTCACAGATGATAAAATAACTAACATCAAGTTCTCAGAGATGATAAAATAACTAACATCAAGTTCTCAGAGATGATAAAATAACTAACATCAAGTTCTCAGAGATGATAAAATAACTAACATCAAGTTCTCAGAGATGATAAAATAACTAACATCAAGTTCTCAGAGATGATAAAATAACTAACATCAAGTTCTCAGAGATGATAAAATAACTAACATCACGTTCTCAGAGATGATAAAATAACTAACATCAAGTTCTCAGAGATGATAAAATAACTAACATCAAGTTCTCAGAGATGATAAAATAACTAACATCAAGTTCTCAGAGATGATAAAATAACTAACATCAAGATCTCAGAGATGATAAAATAACTAACATCAAGTTCTCAGAGATGATAAAATAACTAACATCAAGTTATCAGAGATAATAAGAGTAATAAGACACATCGTTTAAAAAAGACCTAAGACAAATGGAAAGACGTTTTTGAAGACCGTATAATTCTATGTAGTTCACTTTTATATTGGTACCCTTTTATTTGTTTGTTTGTCTCTTTCTTGATAGATTCCGTTTTTGTCGAAACGTCGGTTAATTCAGTCGTACATTATATATACCTATTACACTATGTGAATTTGAAACATTTTGCTAATGACTAGTCATGTAGGTTTTTTTTTTGTCGTCTTTTTTCAGCTGAAATTTATGTGGGGGGGGAGGAGGGGGTGTAAAATGATTCCGCCGTAATTAAGCAGGAGAAAGGATCTCAAAACTATTGACAGTTATTGACAAGGAGTGGTTTAAAAAAATTGCCACAACTTGACTTAATTTATTGACAGACCCTAACTAGGCTCAATACGAATTCCTGTTTCTAACTCAAAAAACATCGCCGAGGTCGGATGTATTATACGATTGAAACAAATAAAACGGCCTCTGGCGTTCGTCCTTCTGGAAATCTAGTAGGACCAATGCAATGCTTGAAGAGAGATTAAAATATATATAGATAGGACACCATCAGAAAGAAGCCAGACAACATAACTGGATTCGAATCCACGGGGAAAGAGGAGAGTTGAAAAACACAGAAGCACCTGGAAAAGAACAGTGGCGGCAGAGATCATATCCATCGGAAATTCGTGGGCATAGATGAAGAGAACATAGTGTAGCTCGGAGAGTGACAGGTATGTAATGTGTACCGTAGGGAACGAAAATATATATACAGCAGATGGATGGATGGATGGATGGATGGACGGACGGTCGGACAGACGGACGGACGGACAGACGGACAGACGGACAGACGGACGGACGGACAGACAGACAAACAGACAGACGGACGGACGGACGGACGGACAGACAGACAGACAGACTGACAGACTGACAGATAGACAGACTGACAGATAGACAGACTGACAGACAGACAGACTGACAGACAGACTGACTGACAGACAGACAGACAGACTGACAGACAGACAGACAGACAGACTGACAGACAGACAGACTGACAGACAGACAGACTGACAGACAGACAGACAGACAGACTGACAGACTGACAGACTGACAGATAGACAGACTGACAGATAGACAGACAGACAGACTGACAGACTGACAGATAGACAGACTGACAGATAGACAGACTGACAGATAGACAGACAGATAGATAGATTGACAGATAGATAGACTGACAGATAGATAGACTGACAGATAGATAGACTGACAGATAGATAGACTGACAGATAGATAGACTGACAGATAGATAGACTGACAGATAGATAGACTGACAGATAGATAGACTGACAGATAGATAGACTGACAGATAGATAGACTGACAGATAGTTAGGTAGGTAGATAGTTAGGTAGGTAGATAGTTAGGTAGGTAGATAGGTAGGTAGATAGATAGGTAGATAGATAGGTAGGTAGATAGGTAGGTAGATAGGTAGATAGGTAGGTAGGTAGGTAGGTAGGTAGGTAGACAGACAGACAGACAGACAGACAGACAGACAGACAGACAGACAGACAGACAGACAGACAGACAGACAGACAGACAGACAGACAGACAGACAGACAGACAGACAGACAGACAGACAGACAGACAGACAGACAGACAGACAGACAGACAGACAGACAGACAGATAGATAGATAGATAGATAGATAGATAGATAGATAGATAGATAGATAGATAGATATAGGGGATGTTACAAAACGGATAGTAGAAAAACTCGATCAGTGACTGTAAATATTATCTATGACGCATATTTTGTTAACATTTTGTACTTGAGTTACTACATGCTATAAGTCTTCAAAGTCCACATAAAAAAGTTCAATGTTACATGAATGAACTTCTAGACATTTCTCTGTTTGATGCAAGTGGTCGTGCTGCACACTCAAAATCAACTTAAACAGCCAACTTTGAGATCAGAAGTAATTTTAAGCTTCAATAATAAACATTTTCAGGTAACCAGACTGGCATACTGTTTATTACTTTTAGCTACCTCTAGTAGATGTTACTCAACATCGCTTTGAACTCTGACAGGTGGCTGTCGTTAATGTGTCTTTATTGAGAAGAACTCCTCAAGAAAGTATGTATATTTTGATTTTTGTTCTTACTGTTTATTTTTTTCATGATAGCTGCTGCCAAGTGATGTGAGACTTGTGATAATGGTAGTAGAATCCTAAGGGTTAATCACTGTATCCTTTTTGTCTTCAAGTCCATGAGGTGGAGTTTTACTTGCATACTCAGATTAGGGCCCAGAGATGACATGCACACCAGAGTGCATCGGCCGGCGAACCATAGCTGGTCGAGCATCAGGGTCAGCGAGCCACAGCTGGCCAAGACCCTCAGTACACTTCCACGCAGTGGGCCTAGAAACAGGAGTGCAGCAACCCAGCTGTACCCTGGCCAAGTACTAGGGATCGAAGATACTGGAAAGCAAACCCGGCCCCCAAAAAATGCTGGCTGAAGACGGATGTATCAGGTCGAAAGGCGCAGATAACGCAGCTTGCTGTAAAACATGACACAACGCAAATAACCCCCATACGTCCTTCTCAGGACGGTCAGCGGAATACTTTCAGAGGGTCCGCCGCAAGGCGTACGACGAAGAAGAAGATACTCATATTATTGTTTCTCTTGTATTATTTGTTTATGGGGAGTTTATGCAGAGCTTTTGCAAGACTTAGATGACTGAATCAATCTGGATACAGGTTGTAACATCACGAAGTAAACATATTTCTGCTGTGAACAAGATTTTCACAAATGTGGACAATCATAGACATGCAATATGGGATTTTTAGGGGTTGGTTTTTGAAGTTAGCACATCCGGTTATATGATCAATGTGTGGAACGATGCGTGCACCGGTTGTACACGCATGCGCGGCGCAAGTGAGAATTGGTGACGATTTCCACAGTTTTCTGAAATTCTCAAGGAGTGATTTTATCCAATATCAAGAAGAAAGGGAACCATGTAAATGCAATGCTGTGTTATAAAGTTCTGTTTGTGCCACATTATGCTTCTTCTTTTACATTCGCTCTCTAATAATCAGCATGAAAGTTAGTGTGATTTCCGCTGGTGAGCGCGAAGTGAGTGCTACTGGTTAAACACAGCTATTTAGCGCATTTAGGCTCAGCACATCCGTTGTCGGCATGCTACGGTACACAATTCGAAGAAAACGCTCAGGTTCATACCGCCTAGAGGAATATTGTTTCACCAAGATAATGTCACATCACATAAAGATCGATACGCCCAAAGACATAATTGCCTAAATGAGATAGCAATTACTGGAACATCCATCTTACAGTCATGCTTGTTTCATGCTTATTTCCTTCCATGCTTGTTGTTTGACGCCAGTGGTAGACAACTGCTTACTGTCCGGTTTTGAATTATTATTTATTTTTTTTAATTAATGCAAATTCGATGCTTCATAAATGTGACCCCCCTCCCCCCCCCCCAAATTTATTTAAATTATGTACGTAAAGTGGCGCATGTGAAAATGTGCAGCTGTGATTTTAATGGTTGCTGGTATGTTATACACAATAACCTACATTCTTTTCCATATACAGCACTGTTAAAATATATTTCTCGTATTGCAGTGTTTGGTCCAATCTTGATAAAGGAATTTTGATAAAAACGTTGATTCTATGTATTTGTTTATTCGTAAAACTGTATTGGTGCAAACTTTTTAAATTTGTCATAACGTTCTGGCAACGGTGTTCACCAGTATAGCTAGGAAAAAGTATAGTCTAAATAAACCCCTATCCGACGTCACAAATCACCCCGCACATTATTCTATCTAGACATCCATGCAACCGTTGATAGACAGAATTGCAGAATCTTCAAATCATGCAAGAAAACTAGGGAGAAACATTTCATTTTGAAATGTTTCATATCTCATAATTCCTGGGCATGGAAACAATCTATACACACTCGAACATAATTAACACACAATACACACACATACAGTAAAGTAACACATAAAATATAACTGCTATAGGGGTGTTAAATATATTAAATACAGTGTGTGTATATATATATATATAACCTAGTATGAAACTAGGTGCGTTAATGTCTCGGAGGGCGTGGTAAAGAGAAGAACAATCATAGAAGGGAAGAACAATAAAGGGAAGAACAATCATGGAAGGAAAGAGCACTAACGGGAAGAACAATCTCATTGAAGATATGAACAATATCATAGAAGAACAATAAAGGCATGAACAATATCATGGAATAGAAGAACAATAAAGGCATGAACAATATCATGGAATAGAAGAACAATAAAGGCATGAACAATGTCATGGCCTAATCAGGAAACTAAGTATCGTACTATTATCTATGAGGTAGTGGTGATCTGATTACCAGAAGCTCTACCTCTCAAATTTTAATTGATACAATCTTTAATATAACAAAATTGAACTAGTGTCCATGGTTAACAGAAGCATACAACACCCTAGAAGGTACATTTTGTTTTTACTTAACTGCATAAAACAAGCGTATAATCAAATGATGACCAAAGGAAGTTGTTTACCTGACAACTTCCACTTTTACTTAATGGGCACAACTCTGAAAAAACCAAAATGATATGTTAGCGGTTGAAAGTGAGTACCACATCATAGGATATTTCTTAAGAAACCTGTCGCACGGGCCAGAGTTGTGCCCTGATGTTGACGTCTGTTTCGACGGCATTGGACTAGAAACACCATCGAGTCGAATGGCTGCTGTGTGATAGTATCTGGTTGCAGAACCCTTCACAGGCAGGGGGTATAACAGTAAGAAGTGAGAACCCTTCACATATAGCAAAAGATGGACGGCGTGAAATGCAACACATTGAATGTTTTGCTCTTATGTAAATGTTGTCACTATGGATGCTAGTGGCACACCATGCAAAGGTGGGTTTATTTAAGAACGTGTCAAGCGACGAACGATAAAACACAAACGTGTGTTTTTATAGGAACGTGTCAAGCTATGATCAAGTGCAACGTTTGTTTACCTAAGAACATGTCAGATAATAGACAGACGGGAATCATACCAGGTAGAAGCTTCCTGGTTGGTCTGAGGCAACGTGGGTTTATTGTAACCAGAAGGATCAATTTCTGATTGGCCAGAGCTTTTCCTCTGGGGAAATGAAAGCTTTTGATTGGTTGGAAGTTGGGAGAAACTTAGGAGTGGAGGACAGAGAGAGTCGAATCGGTCGAGAAGCCCACATCAGTCGACAGGATCACACAGAGTCCCCGGGACGTGTGTGGAGAGTTAGTACTTGTCTCACAGGAGACAAGTCCCTTGTTGACTTCTACAACTGGAAACAAAGTTAGTTGACCAAAAAGTGAGATTAGTAGTAGATTAATGAGATGGTCTAGAATCTCATTAAGCTTATACCACGACGTGCGCCAAATTCCTGGATGTGCTAGGGTAGTTGTGAAACCTTAGCATTTCGTATTGGTGAAATATCTTAGAGATAAATAGTAGAATAATGAGATAGTCTATAATCTCATTAAGCTCATGTTATAACGTGTGCCCTTAACGGAAGTGCTAGAGCAGTTTATGAATATCTTGACATTGTACATTTTATATTGATGATATATTATACGTCTCGGAGATACCAATTACTCTAGAGTTTAATATTGATTTGTGCCATTGGTTGAAATTATATTAAACGACATTCTGATTATGTAATAAGAAGTGCCTCTGTGTTCATTGATAAGCACTTATTAAAACCAAGAAGAGATCTACGTCAGCAGTCATTGTAGATCACCAGTCATTCTTGATCACCAGTCATTGTTGATCAAACATAGAACCCAGGGTTCGGAACGCAAAACTAATATACGGTAACACTTCCTCACAAGAATATACTGTTACAGCTGGAACAGAGGGCGGAGCACTTATGGGAATGCCCCACGTGCTGTGAGGCCAGTTTTCTAATCAAGAATCACGGATATTTCTAAATGGCAATAATAGTAATAATAATAATGATTATAATAATAATCACAGAAAATAAGTTGCTGTTTAGATTTTTTCACGTGAAGAGGAACATTAACACAATTGACGTTTGTACCTATATTCCTTTAGTAAAATACGAGTGGAAACAAATATGTAACACAACAAGGCTGGTAAACCTGACCGTATTACGTCATGGGTGTATGTTCATTGAGTCTGGAGAAGAATAGATAACGTGCATTGCAAAGATATATTTACTAAGAGAAAAGTGTAGCTAATATTTATAAACAAGATATGTTAGCCACAAACAGAAAGATATATTACGTTTACACTAGAACGCCTTCATAAGAACAAAAGACAACAGATAAATAAGGAATTTTACTTAGAAACAGACACAGAATATTGCGAGGGCAGGAGAAAAAGAAAGATCAAAGCGAGAGAGAGAGATAAGTGAAACAAAACTGAAGTTAACAGAGGGTATGAGACATATAGAAATGGATACAATTACGAGAGGGAGAGGAAGGAAAAAGCCCAATATGAAAAGGGAATAATAGAGAAGACCAAACGGATATGATAAAAATATACAGAATGAATAAGAGCATAAATAAAAATGTACTTAGCGAAATGTAAGTTGCAAATTGTTTCCAGTTCGGAAACAGTTCGAAAAAGATATGGGAATAATGTGCCTAGAAATTTTACAATGGATAAATCGAACTTTTCTCTACCTCTGTACAGAAGGTAAACAAGACTTCATTCCATACAATTTTGATTTGCCGTTATTTTTGTTCGCCACTATTTATATACTTGAAGTTGCATGCCAAGGAAGAAAAATGTGCACCACCTAAATGCACAGAAATAATTTAAATTTACCTTTCGGGTCAAGTTTACTTTCTGTACACAGGTCTTTACTGGTACAGGTGATGCGTACACAGTAACTAAAATGTCATTATTTATGGCTGTATTGTTATTCTAGGAAATATTTAGTACAATATTTTCCACTGTTTTTTTTAAAATCTTTACTCAAACTGCCTGCAACTAAAATCATGCCAGGTTGACTTGACCGTCCAAAATACTACTACTTTTCAATCTTTGGCCGGATATAGAACGCCTTGCGCATTTACTTGTCAAAGCAAGTAGATACTGGAAATAGAGGAGGTAGGTTGAGAGGTTCAAATATATTTAGCACTATTTTATAAATCCTTCCTGTACACGTCGTGGCGACTGCTATGACAAAGAAGTCTTTATTTCTACTTCCTATGAAAACTTCGCTGCACTCCATAAATCCCGAAACGTGCAGTCACGAAAGTTATTTTTAATTATATATTCGTACCACAAATAACAAGATTAAAAGATGGGTAAGCCGTAACCATCGACAATATAGGTCATATTGACTAATTTGGAATCATCATTCTAAAATGATGCATTTGAAATTCACAGTTACTTTTGTCATTGCTGCAGACACAGAATATACACACTGTGACCAATTAAGAAGACCTTACTTGTTTAAGACCTTCCTTGTTGAAGACCTTCCTTGTTGAAGACCTTCCTTGTTGAAGACCTTCCTTGTTGAAGACCTTCCTTGTTGAAGACCTTACTTGTTGAAGACCTTCCTTGCTGAAGACCTTCCTTGTTGAAGATCTTCCATGTTGAAGACATTACTTGAGGTTAAAGTCGAGGGGATGCGAACAAGAGGGAAGCAGAGATACACGTGAACGTGTAACATTGTGAGATGGACAGGTTACAGTCTAACAGAGTGCATCACCAAGACAAGAGACATGGGATATTGGAGGTCTGTTGCAGCCAGCATTCGTTGCAGAGACGGCACTTAATGATGATGACCAATGAAAATCACGTGGAAAGTTAAATGCGTCACTTTAGAAGGATAATTCCAATGACCAAGCCGGACTGTATAATTGATGAAAGATAAGGGTAAGCACTACCATGGACGCCAACAGTATTTATGAATATCAAGTCAGTCAGTTACGGCTGTGAGGTTTCCTTTTTTGCTGTATTGATATGGTTTATTTTCTTCCTCTTTCCTTCGCTTGGAATATGTTTATATCTGAAATTTCCCCCTGTTATAAGCTTGGCTGTTTTGCTGTTCATAAAATAGGTATAAGGTTTCTAGCGTTGTTCATCTATTGTTGTTTCTTTTGAACAGCGTGTTTGCCTCAACGTTTCATATTCGGGGCATTCTTGAAGAATGTGGACTGCCGTGACTAAATGCCAGTGTGCTCGTCGCAGACCACTGCGGAAAAGCAGTGGTTCTCAACCTATTTTTTGAACGTGGCCTCCCTATCAGGACACATTTTCTTCCGCGGCACTCCTTTGACCAGAGGTGGACAAAATAAGGCCCACGGGCTTTTATCAAAGCTTATTTTTTGCGAATCACTTCTTGTTGGCACTCTGGGCTTATTTAAATTACTACATGCGCGAGTTTTTAGCTGAGCAGTATCAGATCACATGCTAGCTAAGCCAATTTTTAAATCGTGATATTAACCAGGAATAAGATGCAAACATTACCACTAATGTAACATGAAAACATAGTTACTCGTCGATAGTTTTCGTTGGGGTAGTCGATAAATCGAATTTAGAATATTTCACATTTATTTTCTGGTCTGGTCATATGGGTGTTTAAGACAACAAAAGATAGGATCGGCTGGCTTGCACTGATACTGTGCCTGGCAGTAGGGTAATAGATTGTGCACACATATTGAACTACAAACGAGAAACAACGAGGACAAATTAACTTACTGAGGGTGATAATTACTATTTCATTTCCATAAGAGGGAACTAGTCTTAAAATGCGTCGTGGTCAGAAATAAGCGTTATTGTGAGTTTAGAAGAATTGTTTCGAAGACCAGCGCATAAATATAAATGTTAATCCTCGTGTAATGGTCGATACACTCAAGGGGAGATTACAGTATATATGAATGTGCAATAATCATACTCCGACGACTAAATAACTAGTTTTCGTGTGACGTCCGGCAGTACAGACTTCAAATGTGGCATATCTTTTGGTGCAAAGAAATTGTTTGGCTATGGCTATAATTATTTTACTTGTCTCAAATGCCTAAAAACGTCAAAGGATTAAAAGAATGGTCGCTGCACCAACCCCCCCCCCACCCCAATTCAAATGAGTCAAGCCGGGCATGTATCTAAATAAAAAGTTGCCTACAACTGCATTAGACACAAAAAAGCCTAACAACCTTATTCGAGGCTTATATATATATATATATATATATATATATATATATATATATATATATATATATATTTATATATATATATATATAATGAAATCATTACATATCACCCAGAACTGTTGTTGACCCTCTTCTCCTACGGACCTGTAGTGTCATAATTTCCAGACAACCCAACAGAAAAGCTTTGGTCCTGGGGGTATTATGGCCTGTGTTGAAAATCACTCCCTTAAGGTATTTTATTTCAAAAAAGCAACTTTAGACAGCTTCTAACCAGCTTCAGACAGCTTCACAAATGTAGTTCTGCGATATAATCTGAATTAAAATAAATACGGGGATCCCTGGTGCAGCTCGCATTGAGAAATATTTCGGATACTTTTACCATTCCAGTTTAGATTCAAGTCAATGTTTACCAGATATCTATTCTGTACATTAAACAATACGTTTTGCCCTAGCTAGGACACGTTAATTTTTACAGGTGTGGCTACGTACAAATAAACAATGAAGGGCAATTACGTTGTATTTACTTGAAAGTAACGAAGAACACACACGAGCTAGCGAGCACGTAGACATATGAACATGGGTTACCAGTAAAACATTTTTCCGTTGCTATATCACATCCTTCAACAGTATAGGGTTCCTGCGGACTGGTCACTCATCATGAACTGACAGTGACTTTAATTGGACAAACGACACAAAGTAACATCAAAATTTTCGCATTAACCGAGTCTCTCGTTAATTATACAGTCCTGTAGAATCTATAATATAATCATTCAAACTTAACGCAATTTTGACAAAATATATAAGATGACCAATGAAAAACATTCCTAACATTAGAAGGATGATTTTCTGGCCCAGATTTACCAGTAGGAATAAGAAGCACTTGCTGTGGACACAAGGAGGCAAGAGCATCACAACTAATGTGAGTGATTTCAGCAAAATACACTTTTCAGTTTACAAATTCTTAGACAAAATAAGCAGTTACTACACGACAGCACAAGATTCAGATGTAAGTTTAGTTAACAATAAAGTGTATAAAAGAGATTGATTGTGGCAAAATTACATCGTCCAACAGGCGCATATTGTACCCTCGTCCAACAGGCGCATATTGTACCCTCGTCCATCAGGCGCATATTGTACCCTCGTCCAACAGGAGCATATTGTACCCTCATCCAACAGGCGCATATTGTACCCTCGTCCAACAGGCGCATATTGTATCCTCGTCCAACAGGCGCATATTGTACCCTCGTTCAACAGGCGCATATTGTACCCTCGTCCATCAGGCGCATATTGTACCCTCGTCCAACAGGCGCATATTGTACCCTCGTCCATCAGGCGCATATTGTACCCTCGTCCATCAGGCGCATATATACGAAATGTATAATACCTTTCTTCCCCATTGTCATCTGTCCTGATATATGCTTTTATCGCCAGTCTGTTGGTTGTCTGATTATCTGCAACTCCAGCGTACCCAGGAAAAAATATCTAGAAACTTCCTGGAGATGTGGAACCTCGATATACTCCATCCACCCATGAAGTAACCAATTATTCTGCAACTATGCGGATCATGGATTGATAGTCCGTCACAATAGCGATCCTGATTATCAATGTTTCTGATATCCAGTGTGGGGTCTCCATAACTACATTGATCTCTACTCTCATGCTGAAGGCTGTTGTACTATACGCACTACGCATTTCAGAAACGACTTTTTCTCTTAGAATAGCAGTAAAAACCCAGCCAGATCTATACTCTCTCCGCATATAAACAACGGGTTATATAACCACAGAGGGAACAAAGTGTATCGCATTGTTCTCATGCGGATCCATGGTTGGCAGATAACTAAGATCCTAAAAGAACCTCCTTTTGGTACACCCGGAAAATGGAAATACAACTGCTCTTCCAGTCTTCCTGGCCAACACTTTTAGGCTTGTGTCCACGGATATGGAGGCTGTAGATGGAATGAGAATTGCATGCAAAGAGACAGGCAATATCTCCGAGACCTCTACGCCAACACACCCAGCAGCACCGTGGGCACACTGTGACGCTAGTTCCCTGTGCACTTCGCTTCGGTCAGCCAAAAATGTAAAGGCATGGAGGGGCAGCCAATGTCAATGTCCCGATATGGGTAGATCTCGCTAAGATATAGTGATCCCAAGAGTACATCTTGAATCTGGAAAAGGCAACACGGACAAGAAAGCAGCGTTGTGCGCGTGAAACGATATAGTGACAAGGAAACTTCAATCGTCCAGCATGAGACCGATTTCGGAAGTGTTGTTCATGCTCGAGAACACACAGAAGCCCACACGTCCCACCACAATTCATCACATTCGAAGTATAGCCCACACGTCCCACCACAATTCATCACATTCGAAGTAGAAGTCAAGACTCAGATATTGAATACGCCAACATGAACATGCACTCCTAGGTATGGAAAAGAAGCTGTGAATACAGTTCCCCCATTGCACACAGGAAAAGCATTGAACAAATGTTAGCGAGCACATTTCAAACTTCTATCTGAAACAGTTTTGAGACTTAGAGCCCTCCCAATTGTTGACACAATTAATTATATATGACTATGTAGACCCAATGGTGTTTGTACATGTATATGTTATGCATGTAGGCATAGAACTATAGGAAAATTCAAAACCTTATATATGTATGAATATATATGCTTTTTTTGGGGGGGGGGGAATCTAAAAAAAAATAATTTAAAAAAATAAATAAATAAATAATAATATTAAAAAATCCACAGGTAACACCAGCAGGCAAGCAACATAACATATAACCAACAGCCAACCGAGACAGGAACAACACAGAGATGACACAACACAACAAAGAGCACCAACCAGACAGAATAAAGTCCTTATAAGGGCTTTAAACTTCATTTCATAATTTAAAAAAAAAAATCTTTCTCCACAGGTACAATCAGCAGCCGATACTGCACAACCAATGGCAGCATAGACAACTACAGACAACATGTGCTCCAGACACACTAAGCGAATGAACAGCACAGGAAAGAAGCAGAAGAAAGCGCTCCAACCAATCCTGCACAAAGTCCTTTTAAGGACTACCACCTTATAATCCAGACCGACACAGCGAAGGAACAATACAGCAAATAGCAGAAGAAAGAGCTCCAACCAATCACCACAAAGTCCTTCTAAGGACTACCACCTTATAGTCTCATCAATACCAGAGACAGGCAGAGCCACAACATAGTCCATACAAGGACTGAAGCTAGGAGGCCCTACAGCGAACCCGGCTAACAGAGCCACATCCTAGCAACAACCAGGCAGACAAGCCACAAAAACCACAGGTCCCCAACCGCCTCGATATAACCAATATGGACACCAGTCCTAGGTTGAAAGAGGCGGGCCTCGACCATATGAGGCATAAACCCCTACTTAACAAACAAACAAAATGACACAATTAATGGACAGCCGCATTGGGTAGTGTTGATTTGTCAAAGGAATGACTTTGAGCATCAGAAAGAATATTGTCAACTGTCAAGAAACTGCTCTTAGAAATTCCACTTGATTTGAAAATGCAATTACAAACAGACGCGGCGGATTTTAACAATAATAATTAAATAATATTCCGTAAAGGAAATTTCAATTTTAATATAGTTAAATATTTATGCGCGGCAAACAACTAAAGTAGCATGGTCAGGTAGTGAGAACTGCACAACGTCTACTGCGCTCGAAGTTCGACTTAAATGCTCGAGTTGGGATTGTGAAACTGTATCACTAACCCCTCAGCTACGCAGATAACTTGTCATAATTAAGTAGATCATCATTCACTTTTGTACAGAAATTATAAAGTCTGTTTTCTTGACACAATGTGAGAAAAGTTAACTAATTATTGCCCCAGAAATCTGAGAAATGTGCGCTTGGAATTTGTGATTTATATAAACATTTCTCCTTGAATTTGAAAGATATGGACCAGAAATGTGTTATCATAAGTTCTGAAGATACATGTGCCAGGGACATTATTGTCAACAAAACTTATCTAACTTCGGGATAAATCTCGACTGAAATAAATAGATAAATATAAGGATAAATAAATATCTCATGAGCCTTCAGTTATACCCTTGTTATGGAAGAGAAAGTTATACCTTCTTGATAGTTGATTTATTCGAATTCTGCACAAAGAATAAAGAATATATCATTCAACGTTGCCAAGATGAAAGAACAATTTTTTTGTGCAAAACATTATTTGTATGTGGATGTTTACTGTGTTGGCGAGAAACTTAAAACTGACATCTATGTTTTCATTTAATAAACTCTCTTGAGCCAGTGTGATGCCAGTGTCAAAAGGGAGAACAGAGAGTAACGACACTTTTGCCTTTCATACTTATCATAAACGGCGACTACGGTGGTTTTCGGGGATGTAATTGGTTTTTTCATTGCATGGAGGGTAATAGTGACCCAGAAGCCAAGCTGAAGTAGGATGTGGCGGGACAAAAGGTGCAGATATCGCAGCTTAGCTGTAAACAATGAAACAACGCATTCTGCTTACGCCAGTACAACCTGCCGATCTGCATGGGTTTGGGTATGAACGCAGAAGGAGAATGCGTGGGCGTATATGACTATATTAATAGAAATACTGACAGTAGCATACAGGTCAAGATAGTTTGAATTCAATAAAAAGTATGCCGTGTGTGTGTCGTGTATGCCGTGTGTGTGTGTGCCGTGTGTGTGTGTGCCGTGTGTATGCCGTGTGTGTGTGTGTGCCGTGTGTATGCCGTGTGTGCGTCGTGTGTGTATGCCGTGTGTGCGTCGTGTGTGCGTCGTGTGTGTATGCCGTGTGTGCGTCGTGTGTGTGTCGTGTGTGTGTCGTGTGTGTATGCCGTGTGTGCGCCATGTGTGCGTGTGTGCCGTGTGCGAGCCGATTTCAACGTAAGGCTGTACTACTATTGATATATATATATATGGACGTCCACCTTCTAATGGTAATTTTGTGGGGGCATCCTATTACTAGAGAGATCCAGTGATAGTCTTGTAGGGACATCCAGCCACAAGAGAGATCCAGTGATAGTCTTGTAGGGACATCCAGCCACAAGAGAGATCCAGTGATAGTCTTGTATGGATATCCAGCCACTAGAGAGATCCAGCGATAGTCTTGTGGGGACATCCTGCCACTAGAGAGATCCAGTGATAGCCATGTAGGGACATCCTGCCACTAGAGAGATCCAGTGATAGTCTTGTAGGGACATTCTGCCACTAGAGAGATCCAGTGGTAGTCCTGTAGGGACATTATGCCACTAGAGAGATCCAGTGATAGTCCTGTAGGGACATCCTGCCACTAGAGAGATCCAATGGTAGTCCTGTAGGGACATCCTGCCACTAGAGAGATCCAGTGATAGTCTTGTAGGGACATTCTGCCACTAGAGAGATCCAGTGGTAGTCCTGTAGGGACATTATGCCACTAGAGAGATCCAGTGATAGTCCTGTAGGGACATCCTGCCACTAGAGAGATCCAGTAGTAGTCTTGTAGGGACATTATGCCACTAGAGAGATCCAGTGATAGTCTTGTAGGGACATTCTGCCACCAGAGAGATTCAGTAGTAGTCTTGTAGGGACATTATGCCACTAGAGAGATCCAGTGATAGTCTTGTAGGGACATTCTGCCACCAGAGAGATTCAGTAGTAGTCTTGTGAGGATATTTTTCGGTAACAAAACAGGGCATCATGAAAAGTTGCAAATATTCTCTTTCCGCCCAAAAATTTAGTTATGTGGGGCCACTGAAGCAAACTTTAAGTGTAAAGGCGGTGGTGGGGGATATCGGGGGGGGGGGGAATCCGGTTAAGAACCATTAATGCAAATGGCGTAGATTAATAAAATTCTTAAACTTGTGTAAAACCACGATACACAGTGAAGGTAGTGATATGTAAAACAGGATACACAGTGAAGGTAGTGATATGTACAACAGGATACACAGTGAAGGTAGTAATATGTAAAACAGGATACACAGTGAAGGTAGTAATATGTACAACGAGGATACACAGTGAAGGTAGTAATATGTAAACAGGATACATAGTAAGATAGAGAACTACAAAACAGAATACACAAAGAAGGTTACGAACAACACAATGACAAGGAGCAAATCATAGCCATATACTAAATTAGTCTCACGTTAAAATAATGAAGAAAAAACAATTCACAGACGAAAAATAAGAAACGATAAGGCAAATTATCCATACATTTCCACCTCCGTATTTCAAAACTCCTCACAAAATTCTAAACACAATAGCAATTCTCTGTTCGCGTATATATACGACTCGAGTTCACGTAAATTATTCATACTGTCGCAATGAGATTGTATCTTTCCGACGGATTTTATCAACTCCCTCATTCATTCGGTTCGCACCAACCGACTTTTGTGGTTGATACAAATGTAATGTTGATTCAATCTTGTCACATACACCATTTCAGTTCCCACCCGTTGAGACTCACCACTGTATTAGTTCTTAAAATTACATTTTTATCAGGATGTATTATAACAGATGACAACGGCAAACATTAAAATGGGTACCATGTGGTAAAAGACGAAGATCTAAAGATCTTTGAAAAAAAAAATGACTTGACTGATATAAATAAAGTGAACCAATTGTACAGATCAGCACCACTTTCTCAAACGGGATTGTAATAGTTTCTTGTGCTGAAGTTATGTGTCAGTCTGAAATGCCAGGTATCGCATCTAAGCTGTAAGCCATGACAAATTGCATTCCTACATGTTGAATATATTCTGCCAATCTCCAAAAGCTTGAAAATGCACGATGAGGTAGAAGAATCAATGGTTTCTGTCTTATGTTTTCGATCTAAAGAAACAAAGACACATGAGAGATGTTCTAAAAACCCGAAGTGGTGTTCTCGTGTTCTTCGATAATACAATCCAAAGGATTCATTGGAAATCCTCACTCTAAAAGCGCCGCAATGTGACATTTTCATTGGTTGTCAAGATAATAGTCAATGAAAACACGGGAAAATATTACGTTACTTTAGAAGGACAATGTCCTTGAGTCTGTAGGTTTGTATAATTGAAGATAGAGACACGGTTTGTTACTGTTGTTCTTTAGGATTGAGTTTTACGTTTAAAGGTGGGGGGGGGAGGGAAAAGGTCCATAAATTGCTACAAATAATTTGGTGGAGGAATGAAGTCTGAAATAAGTTTGACAGTTGTTGACAGGGTAGGGTTGACGTCAACAAAGGTATTTTATATACCAATTAGGGATGCAAAGGGAACGCATTGCTCTAGGCGGACCCAGGGTTAGCAGATAACCAAGATCCCAAATGTACCTCCACGCGGTGCACCCTGGAAACAGAAATACAGCAGCTCGAGCTGATTCTGGACAAATCATTTGGGATCGTGTCCGTGAATGTGGAGGTAGCAGATGGAAAGAGATTTGGCTGCACAAGAGACAGACAATATCCTTGACACCACCGGCATCACCCACATATAGCGACACTGTCGACATACAGTGAAGCTAGTCAGTCCAGTCCGAACATTGGAGGGGCGGCCAATGTAAAATGCACATAAAGGTAGATGCATGGCAAGAGACAAATAGATTTCATATACCGAGTACAATGAAACAATGAAAGGGCAGAACAGCGCTAGAGGGCAGCGCGAACTGCAAATATAAAGTGAAAAGTCCTAGGAAAGGGGAACTACAAGCTCCGTCAGCTCGAGACGAGCTTCTAGTTACCTGTGTTCCGTACAGGCAGAGACCAAGACCCATCCATTGGCGTTGGTAAAGCAAGAAGACCTAACCCAACTCTTATGTCGAGCCTTCCTAAACCGGAAATATGCTCGCGAAGAGAAAGGGTTCTGTACCCGATTGGCTCAGGCAAAAAAGGGACAACGATTTAGCCCTGGCCCAACTCTACTGTCAGGTTTTCCTACACCGGAAATACACCTGAAGAGAGAAAAGGGTTCAGTACCGGATGGGCTCAGGCGCTATTGGACAAGGACGCTCAGCTCGAGAACGCCTTGCTCTCAAACGCGTGGTGTGAGACTCGAACTTGGACAAGGGGTACACGATGTCGTGAATGACACCTCGGCTAAGAGGGCGAAAGAGCAGGGTCCAACTCCTCTGTTGAGTTCTTCCCATTAAGGAACCAGGCTCACGGATGGGAAACGGTTCAGTACCCAATGGGCACAGGCACAGCACGTCCAATTACACGAGGCAAGTTCATAGACAGTGGAACACCTCGTTCGAGTCAGACGAGAGCAAAAAATCGTCTGGGCGAAGAGTCTCCACTACGCGTGCCTGGAGACAGATATAGAGGCTGTCACAGGCTAAGGGTAGCCCACCCGAATTGTCAAGGCATGCCGAAATCGGATGTGCTAGGCCTACAAGGCGCATAACGGTGGCACAACGTAATCACGCTCCCGGTGGAAATCGCACGGATATCTGTTATGGTTACAATGGAGCGAACGAAAAACAACAAACAAACATATACCAATTAAATTGGAAGGGACTTAAAAAATTATGCGGTTTTTTCTTCAATTTAATGCTAAATGTTTTTAGAGGTGTGGGTTTTTTTACAACAAAATTAAGCAAGGGGGGGTGGGGGGGGCTGGGTTTTTGACAAGTTGTTGGCGGTGAGAGGATTAAGAATTGACCAAAAAGTGTTGATATAATGTATGGATCCCTTTAGCTGCAACTGATTTTTTTTCGCTGTCACTAAAGTAAATAAAATTATTTTAAAAAAAAACAATGACTGTAAAATGAATATCATAAACAACAGAAAGGTGTTATTTGTTCAGTGCACGCACTCTTATTTACTCACCTGTGCCCAGGTATTGCTATCATTAAAAAAAATCATAGTCATACCATGAAAATTTCGTTGTCCTTTTCATTATTCACGAGTCGGTATAACTGAAATGTCAAAAATACAGAAGGTAAAGGCAATTTATTCTATGTTTATGAGTGGCAACCGTCCTTAAGGTTTTCTACGACATCCCTAATAGCTGTGAGAATATTAAAAGTTTCACAACTGTAACAAATAAGAACTCTAAGAAGGGTTATCATATGAAAATAAATATCCAAACGATAGCGCAAATAAGGTTTCTTGCATTAAAGCTTATTTCAAATCAAGTACACACGGAATTTTTATTATAGTTTCAAGAATTGAATAATTCACCACAATTATTGTGAACAACAAAGACCATAGACTCACAATTTTGGTCATGGAAGACAACAGACTGTCACATTTTGGTCAAGTAAGATCCATATAAAATTACATTTTGGCCACGATGACTTCTTTTCGCCATGAAAAGTGCTTTTCTAGGTCTACATTGCAAGTCTATTAAATCTGCATCTTTCTATCTACACATCCGTTTCTATTTACACATCCGTTTCTATTTACACATCCGTTTCTTAGACATTATGACATTGGGCGTAAATTTCCTCATTCGACTCTTAAAAGCTTAGCGATACATCAATCGTGTAGCGTGACCGTGGGCGGGATGGAAGACCTAACTACAGAAGTAAACAAGCCTTCATTCGTTACGTTTTTGACTATTGTGGTGCTATTCATTGGCATTATTTATATACTTTAAGTCGTCCATTTAAATAGCCAGACCACCCAATGAAATACATAACAATAATCAAAATCAGCCTTCTAGATAACCAGTATACAGGTCTGTACAGGATCCTCGGTCGCGCGTGTAGCCTGCTAGCAGATCATCACTTGACGGTAAGAGTAGAGCTCTTAGTTAACACTTGTTCTCTGTCTGACCCACATGGTCATGTCGTGCGTGTGCTCAGCCTGTGACCAGGGGCATCACTCGATGGTAAACGTTGGGATCTTAACTCTCATTCGCTGACCACCTTTATCAATATATTGCTCAGAACTGAAAGCGAAACACAAAATATTAGCACCGTTTTTTATATATATATAAATATATTATATATATATATATATATATATAATATTATATATATATATATATATATATATAATATATATATATTATATATAATATATATATATATATATATATATATATATATATATCATGTACAACATCAAGGAGAGGAGATCGAGGGGAATTTGGCATTAGAGTTACTACATCATCATGAAGGCTAGATCCAAAATGGCATGCTGAAGTCGGATGTGCAGGAACAAGAGACGCAAATGTGGAAAAACCTGCGATAAGCCATAACGCAACAAATTCCGTTCTCGAACTTCATCAAGGGAAACATTTTAAGAATGCGCACAGAAGACTAAATGACAATGTAATAAAATAATATGTTGAAATAAGACAAAATAAGAAAGATAAGAAATAGTTTCAAAATAACAGACAGACGAGTCCCTAGGGTGAATATCACGCCAGCAGGATCTACCAAAATACCATTAGCTGTGATCAAAGGCTTGATCTGAGTGAAAATCTGTCTTACACCTGGGGGCCCTCTGGCTTGTTAAACAGGTGAAACAGAAGCTGAATAAATTTCAGATACGCCCTGCATCACTGGTTGAAAATATTTAAAAAAGGACAGAATGTATTACAGACGCGCAGGTAGGTAAATTACTATTTAGGTATACCGAGATAAGATCGCCTAGGATTCACCGTGTTTATCTCAGAAAAGAAAAGCCTATGATAATCAGTATAATCGCATAGGTACAGGCTCTAGCCATATAAAGAGATGGAGAGATACTATATTAAGTAGATAGATCATTACCAATATCTTGAACACATAATTATAAATGATTGTAGATATGAAACAAACTAAAGGAGAATAGGAATGGCTAAATGTACTTTTAATAAGATGAGGAAACTATCTAAACAACTTTACAGACAAACTAAACATGAGAAATTTAAAATTCTACATCTACTCTACGTTGATCTATGGCTAAAGAACATGGACAATGAACAAACATACAGAGAAGACAGAGTTGCTGAGTTTGAGATCTGTTGTATATAGAAGTACCGGGAGAACTTTCTAAAAAGAGAAGAAAACAAAGAGGTTCTATGTATCTATATATCTATCCAACCAATTCCATCTATCCAACCATCCATCCATCCATCCATCTATCTTACTATATATATATCTATCTATCTATTATCTGTCTCTGCTTATGCAGTGAGGGGTCGCAGGATTCAATGATGATCGAAATTCGGTCTATTACACGTTTGGTCGCTAGGTATACTGTCATACTTAGACGTGTCGAACATTGGTAACTCCTCTAATCCATCTTCGTCTTGGTTTTCCTCTGTACCTAACAATACTTCGTATGAAAAAGAACTACATGAATAAAAATCATACAAATAAAATATTATGGGCATATTAAAAATATGACACCTTGTTGAATACCTTACTTGGGGGTAGGTTTGAGGAGAGACGAACAAGAGGCAGACAAAGAAACATGTAAGAGGGACACCTCATGAGATGGACAGGTTACAACAGTGGCGTAGCGAGGGTCAATGGCGCCAGGGACGAATCATAATTTTCCGCCCTTATGACATTAAAAAATATGTCAGTGAATGTGAAAGACTGGACTAAAATAAATTTGCCGCCCTTCCGATGATTCCGCTCGGTGCGGTCCGTACCTCCGCCCCCCCCCCTTTGCTACGCCACTTGGTTACAGTCTAGCAGCGTGCACTACCAATGCAAGCGACAAACATATTGGAAGTCTATTGCAGTCAACCTTCGTTGCGGAGACAACATTAGAAGATAATGATTATTTGTGTCAACAAATAATCAGAACATAGTAACGGCTACAAGACTACAAATGACCATTTATATTCTCATGGCACTACGTTTAAAATGTTGTTCTGGAAGGTGCAACTTAGTGTGATCACCGTTGACTACGTCGGTATCTAATTCAACTGTTTCTCTACAAAATTCCATCTTCTCCGTATATTTCATGGCGTGTGACGATGGTTGTCATGTCTGTCC